>PVIR01013384.1:0-42476 GCA_004026965.1 Petromus typicus
CCTATAATGATCACTTTTTAATATTAATCCAAACCAATGAATTTTAGTATGTTATTCTTCATTCTCAAACCAAAATACTGTGGACAGGACATTTACAACAAAGCAATATATATTTAAGACCTATATATTTTCTTATCTTTGGATTTAGCAAGACATGCACTCTAATCCAATTAGAAAGTAAAATGGGCTTAATTACTTAGCTCAGATCAAAGACCATAAGGCACCAAAGAATCTAATTAAAATTAATAATATGTGCGGCTTTATCTAATGCGTAATCTAGAGTATTTCATCTTAATTTAAAGTCTACTCTCAAATCCACACAAGGTCCCATCATTGTCACTGGTGTTTATAAAACCTGAACATCTTGTCGCAAATCCTTCCAGTATATTTGTAGCCTGGCTCTAAGTAATAGATTTAACAGTGTTCAGCCAAGGGAGGTCAGGAAGTTCATGTTGCTACATGTTCGTATTGAATTTCTTCAGCCTGCTATCTCTTATTTTAGCCTGATTAATATTCTTCAGATGGTATCGAGTTGTGTAAATGATCTATGAAATGTACACAGCCACAGGCCATGTATCTATTGAGTGGGAGCTGCATTTAAGTTAATCAAGGACTCACGTGGACACCGCTGAGCCTCATTTGGAGTACATTTACAAAGCACTGTTTATTTTTATGTTCATACTAAATTGATCCCTTAGTATAGTCAAAGGAATGTTTTCAAATAATTCAGTTGGCAATTTATAAATGAAAATGTGACTACTTCATTAATGCAATAATCTCCATCCTTATGTGTATGCATACACATGTGGACAACATAGGCATCTGAAATCAAAGCAGAATAACTTTTATCTTACTTGCTAAATTAAAAAAACCACAAGGATAAAATCTAAGTTCCAGGCAGAAATAGCGTATTTCCATTAACTGTTTGAATTGTTTTAAAATATCTTTCCAGAAATATAAATGAAAACATCATAGTATTAAATATATCTACTGAATATAATCCTAGTCTTTATTTTAAAATTTAAAACAAAAGCATTTTGATTCCTAAATATCATCAATTGGGTGCACAGTCTAAGTGTATGAGATGTCAGTGCTGTTGTAAGATTGCTTTGGAAATGCAAGGACAGTTTTGAAAGTGACTATGACCAGTGAGAGCTGTGGAGTTTGGGAACCAGGGATGGCGGCTGCAGAAGAGCTGCAGTGGAGGCTTAGCCCAGAGTCAGAGGGGACTACCTGCGCCTGATACGCAATCCAGAGCTCCAGAAGTGCTTCAGGTTTGAAGGCAGCCAGGTCACCTGCCCGTGGAAAGCACGTGCAAGCCCTGACATAGAAGCTTTCATGGCTATCCACATGCTTCCTAAAGCCACAGACCCTAAACAGCAGCCTCTCACTGAGCAGAATCCTCTCTATAGGGATGAGGTTTCCAACATGATCAAAAAAGACCCAATAGAAACTGAAGGATTTTACTTTGGTTTGTTCTGTATAAAAATATTTTAAGTGCCAACCTTAGTAACTTCTGTTAAGAAAACTAAACTGGGGCCAGGGATTTTAGTTCAGTTATTCTGGTGCCTGTCATGCAAGTGCAAGGGCCGAGTTTGATCCCTAGTAACCACATACAGTACTGGGTGTGGAGACTCACCCCCAGCAGCAATCAGTTCCACATACCACCGTGACACGCGTGGTGGATCACGCCTGTAATCCCAGCATTCGGGAGGCAGAGGCAGGAAGATTTCTGAGATCGAGGTTCACCTGGGCTACATAGTGAGTTCAGGACGAATCTGAACTACAAAGTAAGACCCTGTCTCGAAAAAAAGAAAAAAAGAAAAGAAAACTAAACTCTCTTGAACTCACTGCTTATACTTCAAAGTGATCCAAATGTGTGCTTTCCTGTAGCAGGGAATGGTTTGCAGAGATAACTCTCAGAGTCTCTTTCGTGGTGCTGAAACTGAAGCAGTCTGTAGTTCCATTGTCCCCCCCACCCCCAGTTGTTGTCTGGCTCAGGATCAAACACTTGCTGTTAAAGGATCAGACCACGAAGCATTTTCTTGCTCTTGGGATGTTTTTTCCTGATGCGGAGTAACTGATTTCTGTAAATGTTATCCTAAGTGGCTCCATGTCATGAGGAGAGCAGGAAGTATTTGTAGTGCTTGTTGAATTAAACATTTTCTTACTCATTGCATATTAAGTTGGTCAAATGAAAAATCTAAATATAATTGAATTGATGGTGAATTATGAAAATTCACTGATTTTGAGGCAGAGACAATGGAGGGAAAAATAAATAAATAAATAAATAAATAAATAAAGAAAGAAAGAAAGAAAGAAAGAAACAGAGGCAGGGAGACAGAAAGACAGAGAGATTGTATACACTCATTGAATAGAATGGTCTGATTACATCCTTCACACAGTAAAAAAGGAAAAAAAAAAAAAAAAACAAGCTGAAAACCGTTAAGGAAAATTATGTAATGCTGTAGAAGTAGACGTTAGAATCAAATATAAAGTATGGAAAATGGTATTGTTGTTCTGACACATTTGTGACAGAGATATATTAGTCTACACAGCACAGTACATAAAGCGCAAATGTGTTGTTGGGGAGATGAACATTTATTATGCTATTTTTAAGGCTATATTGTGGCATCTCTATTTTGAAAAATGGTTTAGATTGTATGCCCTTGATTATGAAGAATGGAGAAAAATAATCTCAAAATACAAAACACAATGTTTTTTTTTTTTTTTTCTGATTGCATTATCTTATCTAAATGTCAGAGTCATTTTAGATTAATCATATAGCATTGTAACCTTCAGCTTC
The DNA here is from genome assembly GCA_004026965.1 of Petromus typicus. Lineage (NCBI taxonomy): Eukaryota > Metazoa > Chordata > Mammalia > Rodentia > Petromuridae > Petromus > Petromus typicus. Next base: position 2,807 of record PVIR01013384.1, read on the forward strand.
CCAACTGGCTCAGCAGGGCCTTTAGTAATATTATCTTTGATAATTAATTGGAAACTTAATCATCTTTCATAGTTTACCATATAAGATAGTCTTAGAGGTCAGTAATTTACTATTTTTTTAAATTCACATCTTTCTTGGTACATTAGGAATATACATCATCATCACATGCAACACTGAGTTTGTACCAGAATATGACATGACTTGATTCTCATTTTTCCCCTCACCCCCACCTTGCAATCCCCACCCCCAATATACATAAGCTTTGTTCCCATTTTCCTTTATTACTATCACATTCTTTTTATTCTTTTATTCCCTCGTTATTTACCCCTACACCCTCTTTCCTTTTAAACATTTTCTATTTCATAATAGCAACTATATATACTAGAACTCATTTATATTTTCATTTTCTCATACCATAGAAAAGATACAATATTTACACATACATCTGTGTTTTATATACAGGATATACATGCTGTGATACAAAAATGTGGTGCATGTTTAAATGTAAAAATCACTGTGTTGCAAGACACAGGGCCCTTTCTCTCCTGAAAGTAACCCCCTCACTTCAAACACCCGCTCCCGTTCTGACCATTTTCTGAGGCTGTTCTGGAAGTCCTCCTGTGAGTCTCTTCAGTTGTGCTGTCCTACCTTCCTGAGTTAGTTCAGGGTTATTTTGATGGAGAAGAAGATCCAGGAGTGTCAATCTCAGAGCTTGTGCATGAGGTGAAGGAGCCCACAGCGGTGTTTCCGTCATCTGGCTTTCTGGGGAATGATGGCCAACAGAAACATTCCCCATAGTTTTTAAGGAGGGAGATAAGTCCCCCTTTAAAAATTTTATTTCATTATTGATACATGTTTTCAGTGCAGGTAATTTGCAATCATATTGAGGAATGAGTTCATGTACATAATACAGTTTAAGTCTTTAAATTCTCTCAGAGTTTAAGAAGGCGCACATAGATTTTCAGAAATTCTTCAGGAAGCCCTATGAATAGCAGCATTAGGAGCAAAGAAGAGTATTTCAATGAGGCTGATGGAGATGTGTCTTTTACTGTAATAAGTATTTTTAAAATTAAATATTTACCATAGTTTTCTATCACCCTTTGTATGAGTAGGATATCAAAACATGTCAGTACAAAGAATTTTTCTCCTGTTTTCTGTAATGATTCTACATAATACCTCAGCATATTTGATGTAGTGCAGATAGCCGGGGAATAATATGCTTAATTTAATTCAAGCAAGCAGAGTTTTTGAATATTGATTTTTTTAAGGTTTTATGTCAGTCATTATGGAGAAATGAGAACAATATTCACACAGCTGCTAAAATTAGCTTATGATATAACCCATGAAGCACACATGAGCGATAACAAAGAGGCTCTAGAAAAAAAGAGAAATGACCCATTTATGCGAGGGCCCGGTCCCGTAAGCATCTGCCTTCCGCATCTTGCCCGTGGTTGGCCACATACATGAAACCCACCATTAAACGTCGCAAAGGTTTATTTGGCTTATATTTTAAGGGGACGCAGCCTTTATGGCCTGGTGGACAGGCGCAGTCTACAAAGGTGGCATAGGGAGGACAGACCGGAGGAGCGGAGTTCGAGTCCAGACTTAGACCTCCTGACCAGTCACGTGGTCCCTCTTCCCTCACCCCTGCAGGGTGGTGAGGAAGGCAGGGTTTAGAGCAAGTATGAGAATTTTGATAAACTAAAAGGAGAAATAAAAGCAAATTGTATTAAACAGTTTCTAAATTTCAATGGGACAGAAAAATGCAGTGTAAATATAGGAAAGGATGGAGTCAATGCTGTGTAGTGAGGAGATGAGGGAGGGCGAAGTAGAAAACAAGAAATTTAGCTGACTCAGGGGTAACTGAGACCGCCATTCTTAAAAAACTAGACCCAGCGAACCAGTAGTGGCGCCACAATGAGAAACAGACACTGGAAGCTGATGATCCTGGTCCAAATCCCTGCGTAGAATAGACATGGTTTTCAAAAGCTTATGAATAATCTTCTGAAATAGATCATATTTAGGTCACAGAGGGAACCTTAACAATACAAAATACAAGAATGATTTCTTATGTCCTATCAGATCATAATGAAGTGAAGCTAGAAATCAGCATTGGTGAAGGAAACCGCAGAAATCGTACAGAGATTGAATCAATCAGTTTGGAATTATCAGTGAGTGAATGAAAAAATAGGAATGAAATAAAAAGAGTTTTAGGCTCAAGCGGAAATTGACACAAAAAAACTCTCACCTCTGGTGAACAGTAAAAACATTTCTGACAGGGATGTTCAGAGATGTAAGCGACTCCATCAAGAAATTAGAGAGGTGAATTAAATCATCTACGGATGAATCTCAAGGCCTTAGAGAAACTAGAACAAATCAAAGCCAAAACCAAGAGGAGGAAAGAAATTATAGATTCAGGCCTAAAATTAATAAACTAAAGTACAATGAACTGCTCAGTGCAACAGAAAGATAAATAAGAACAGTAAACCTTTCCTCAAAGTAAGGAAAAGAAAAGCAGAGACGACAAGACTCAGTACGATTAGAAATATAGAGATATGCAACAGCGGACATCACTGAAATCTAAGGGATTATTAAGGACTATTTTTGAAAGCTTATATTACAAAAATATGACCTATAAAAATTGAACAGATCAATAGCAAGAAGTGAGCAATAAAACATCCCAAACTAAGTAAAGCCTAGAAGCATATGGGTTCCCTGCTGTTTTCCTCCTTTGACCAGATCTTTAAAGAACTTTCGTGAACGCTTCTTAAACTGTTCTGTAAAACAGTAAGAGCAGAAACCTTCAAATCTCCTTCTACATGGTTAATATCACCCTGAAACCAAAACTGGATAAACAGGGGTGAAAAGTACATTTTAGACCAATATCCTCATTAAACATAGAGGAAAAATTCTTAATAAATTGTTGGCAAAAACTGAGTTCAACCACACTTTTAAAAAATCATAGAATATAACCAAGTCAGCTTTACTTCAGGAATATAAGGGCAGTTTATCCTACAAAAATCAATGAACATAATACACAATGTAAGTAGAATCAAAAACAAAAATTATACTATTACCTCAATCAATATAATAAAAGTCTGCCACAAAATTTAACATTCCTTCATGATTAAAGCATTGAAATAGGTTTATGCTTCAATATACTAAAGGTATTTGTAACAACCCCATATAGTCTGGGAAAAACCTACAAATATTGCATTAAAAATCAGAAATGATGGATGTACCTTGAGGACATCCTCATAAGCGAAATAAACAGGTCACAGATGTGTAAATATTGTATCTTTTCTCTGGGAATGCAGTTGTAAATGAGTTGTAGTATGTGTAGTTGATATTGTGAAGTAGAAAGTATTTAAAAGGAAAGAGAGTGAGAGGAAAACAAATGTGGTTATAATAAAGAAAAAAGAAAAGAAAGATTGTGTATATAGGGGGTGGGAGGTTGCAGAGTGGGGAGGGGAGGGAAAAATGAGAATTCAGTGTCATATTCTGGTACAAACTCTTAATGTTGAATGCAATGATGTGTATTCGTAATGTACCATTAAAGATAAAAAAAAAATCAGAAAGGTAGTGAGGAAGTCCACTAATGCCACCCCAGTTCAGTGTAGTGCTTGATGTTTTACCAGAGCAATTGGGCAAGAGGAAGAAGCAAAAAGGAAACAAACTGGTCTTATACTGGTACAAATCCCCATTGTGGAGTGCAGTTATGATGTGTACATGTAATGTACCAAGAAAGACTTCAAAAAATAAAAAAGAATTCATCATGGTATTCACGTTTATTGAAGACATGATCCTCCACTTAAGAGACCTGCAGGATTAAAGTCAAAAGATTTTAAAATCTGATATATCCGTTCAGTAAATTATCATGATACAACATCAAAATTAAAAACACAATAGCAACTGGGTGACTTGGCTTTCTACACTATTGATGGGAGTATAAATTAATATAGCCAGTATGAAAATCAGTTTGAAGATTATTTAAGAAAATAAAAAATAAACTAGCTACCACACAACTGATCTATGCTATTTCTTGGTACACACAGGAAGGAATTGACATCCGCATACTACAGATACCTATTTACCCATGTTTATCATAGCACAATTCAAAATAGTCAAGATGTGGACCGACTGTAGGTGTGCATCAACATATGAGTGAGTAAAGAAGGGGGATAAAGAAAATGTCACACTTACAAGCAATGAAGTGAAATAAATAGGTCAGAGATGTGTAAATATCATATCTTTCCATTGGTATGAGAAAATGAAGTTGTAAATGAGCTGTAGTATGTATAGTTGTTATTGTGAAATAGAAACTATTTAAAAGGGAAGAGTGTTAGGGTAAATAACAAAGGGAAAAAGAACGGGATAGTAATAAAGAAAAAAGGAAACAAAGATTATGTATATAGGGGGTGGGAGCGGTTGAGGATGGGGGAAAAGGGAAAAAAATGAGAATCAAGTCATGTCATATTCTGGTAAAAACTCTCAATGTTTAATGCGATGATGATGTGTATTCATAATGTACCCATAAAGATGAACAAAAATTAAAAAGAATTGTCCAGCAGTGAAAAGGAATTAAGTCATATTGTTTGTAGAAAAATGAATAGGGCTAGAAATCATGCATAGCAAAGGAAAAGCTGGGCCCAGAAAGACAAATAGGACATGTTTTCCCTAATATATTAGATCTTAGAAACAAAACAAACCAAGACAAAATGAAGCAGACATGTGATTAGAAGGTAAAATTATTATTAGAGTAGTGGAAGGGAGAAGGAAGGGTGGGATGTGTGATGGAGGGCACAGGGGGATGGGTCTAATCAAAGTACTTCATATGTAAACCTGGAATTATCAGATTGAAATTCAACACTTTGTAAAGCTAATATGCACTAACAAAAGTTACATTAACAAAATAAAAATTAAATGCAACTTGGACCACATTTAAAAATCATACTTATTATGACTACTTTAACCATTCAAAGTAGAGGTAATTGATTTGTTTTGCCCTATTATTCTCAAAATCTTACTTCACTTCAAAATGTAACTTTTCCCTAAAAAAAATTTATCATGAAGTAAATTTTCTTTATTCTTTCTATAGTCACATTTTCTGTGGCTCTCATTTTACTAGTAAGTTGGATAACCGTAAGAAGACTCAAAATTTTCAAGCCACCCATGGATATGACCCTTACTTTTATGCAAGGTGAATCTCATGCAGAAGGAGGAAGTAAAATTGAACCGCATAAGACAATCTTAAAAATTCTAGTGTGCAACTGGTTTCAGTCCTGGTCTGAAAACCTATTTAAGCCAAAGAAATAAAATTTCACTGGAAAATTCATACTTCAGGCAGTGGGCACGGTTAAGAATTCTAGAATAAAATACCCGTCTAAAACAGAGAATCATGGTGACAATCTTAGAAAATTTCAAAATCTCACAGCTAAGATAAAAGCACACACATTTACTGCACACATATGCACCAGTAGCTATAGTAAATGTTTTATATAAATTATATCATTTAGCCATAAAATAGCACAATTTGATATTTATCATTTTCCCAATTTTACTGATGGAGACAATGAGGCATGGTCATATGTACCCTTATGTAGCCAGAAAGTAACAGAGCAACAACTTGAACCAACAAAGCCTAATGTAGAAAAAAATGCATCACCACAATACAGCCATAAGGCAAACTAACAAAGACGGCAAAAATAAGTATATTGGTTCTGACTACCTATCTCCATGTGAAAGAAAAAAAATACTACTCCAAACATAGGAGAGGAAAACAATAAAAATTTATTTTGCTGGCAACTCTGCAGTATGTCTGGGACTCAGTGAAGATTGCTTATCTTTGTTATACTCATCATCACCTGGGGACAGGGAAATAGGTTAAATTTTCTGTGGGGCTGTTCCCTCATATGTCTGGTGGCAGATAGTAAGAGAGACTGGAAGCCATAACTTGGCCTTCCGCCTGGCACACCCATGGGGCCTCTCCACGTGGCTTGGGTCATATATAACAGAATGGCGAAGCAGCTGCGGTCAGGTTAAGAGAAGGAGGAACTGCACTGCCTTTTATGAATTAGCGTTGAAAGTCTCGTAGTGCTACTCTTGTTGAGTAGCAGCGATAGCCTGACTCCTCTCAAGGAAAGAAGAAATAGTTGACTGATTTTGTCGGGTAATGGTAAGGTCTGCAAGAGCACTGAACTAGAACTATTGTTGAGACAATAAAATGAGGCAATATTAAAGATAAAGGAAGGGAGAAGGACACTGAGTTTTCCAGTGGTAGAAGAGCCACAAGAAGGAGTACGAGGGAAAGCACGCCTGTGAAGGTGTATGCTTAGCTCCACATTACCATATACAGTTTCCCCTTTCACCCCACGACCATGTTTGTGGCCCAGAACCGTCCACCAGGACCAGGCCCTGGCTCGCTTCGTCTCCCCACAATGTCTTTGCACTCAGGGTTTCTGTTGGTGAAGATGCAGTCTACATCTTTGTTTTCTCAATTTAACTCTCATCCTCCTCTGGCTTTGTCTCAACATTACTTCATCAAAAAACCCCTTCTCCCCCATATTCTTCATTTATGAGGCCCGGTAGCCCTTTTTCTTTTTAAATAGTCATGTCCATTATTACATATGCATTTATTTATGCCATTATTTAACTAATGTTTGTCTCCTCAGCAAGATCGAGGAGACAAACATATTTTTGCTCACTCCAAAACCCTGACAGAATGCATGAGTGTGTGAGTCCTGTTTAATTATTAAATGTGTTTGTAAACTAGATTTACATTGAGAGCTTTCATGCAAAAGGAAATAAAACATGATATTTACAGGATATATAGGAAAGTAAGTGCACTGCACAAATGATAGCGCATTTAAAAAAATCAATGGGAAAGAATTTTTGGGATCATAGCTGATAGATGATAAACTTTTTGACAAGTAGATCAAAACTATACATTAACTGAACTATACAGAAATGTATTGCTCACTCTGCTGCCTTCCATGTGTGACTTTCAGACTCTGGAAATTATTTATATTATTCAGTTGGAGAAGAAGAAACGAACATGAAGAATGCGTGGTGTGACGTTTTTGTAGATCAGAGTTCAGAATGACATCTATGCTGTCCTCTGAGAGAATGAGCTAGAATCCTGTGACGTCACCATAACTGGTCAGAGAGGCTGGTGATGGAGACTAGTAGCAAGTTCAGAAGGAGAGAAAAAGAGAAGCCTCTGTTGTATCAATCACCCAATATCTTAGAATATTATGGTTTAGAAATTTATCAGAGTATTTTTTTCAAAAAAGCAGGAAAACATTGATGTTACATAATGACTAAAGCAAATGCAACAGATTCACATTAGTGCAATGTGAATACATTGTACTAGTGCATAGAAGTCAAACAAATATCTCTTACTTTGAAATTGAGGGGTGAAGAGAAGGAGAAATTTTCCAGATGATGACTGGTATATTCTGAGGCAAATCCTCTCTGGCAGATTCCTAGTAAGCACAGAATATGTCCTCCAAAAGTCTACTGTGAGTGGCCACCTGATTTTCTAGCAGTTCCTTGTGCTGTTCATCAGTTACATAAGAAAAGTCATGCAAATGATGAATTAATGATGCAACTTCAAAAGGAGCTGGAGGGAACTGGGAAACTTAGAATCCTTAGACTCCCAAAACTATAGTTACAGACCTAGTTTTCAAGCAGAGAATTTCCAAAATTTATTGAATAATATTTTTAAAAATCTGTTTTAAAATAAATGGGATAAGGAAGGAAAAGTACCATGTAGTCATTCTTTCACCTCAAACATCTCTTTATTTTATAGAATTGTCTTAAATATTATTAAAGTATATAAAATATTCTATTAAATTTTATTGTTTTTATGTATCTTTCTATATCTACAGGGTATGACTGTCTTAAGCTAGAAACTGCATTTTAATATCCTAATAGCAGGATCATAAACTATTTCTATTTGTTCTGGCTTTCCACTCTCTTCCAGGACCAAACAGTTTCATAAAAGACTGGACACTGTTAATCTTGAAAATAGAAAGCTGGTGCAGGAAGATCATATCAGTCAGGCCCTACAAGAAATAGGAATAGCTTCAAAAGAAGTAATTGAAAAAGGATTTACCTGTTTTCCACAGTGTCGTATGACTCAGGATGCCAAGGAGGGGCTAGCAATGCCAAGAAGATAAAAAGATGAAGCAGTTTTCATGATCTAAGAAGAATTCATGTGGAGAAATGGACTTCCCAAGCAGAAAGGTGGGGTCTCTCCCTGATGGAGACTCAGTTATAAATATTTGAATTTCTCTCTAGTTTCCAGGTTAGATTTCTGCCAGTGAAAACTTTCAATGACCAAACTCCACTGAAAGTCACATAACCAAATAGCCCGATGTTGAAATGCATAGAATTAAGCCTTTTATAGTAAAGCACAAGGTGGACACCTCAAGAAAATGTGCCAAACAAGGAAACATGACCAAGAGGGGCAGAGAGACCACTTGCATGGGTGTTCCAGGGATTGTTGTGATGAATCAATGATCTGTGTATACAGTCTTGAACTATATTTTGTCCAATATGCAATGAATTTTTTTTCAATTTGAAGTTTTCAAAGTCTTCATCAAATCTTCTTATCAAAAATAAAGTTTTTGAGGTACATTTTCTGAGTTGCTTCCTGATCACGATGGAAACCAGCAACACAGGATTTGCCAAGATGGACAGCCGTGAGCTCTGATGAGCCCTGAGTCTGCTCCACGCTCATCAAGAGGAAGAGGGACAAATGAAAAAGGAAAGGAGATGAGTGGGAAGCGGGGGCCTGGAAAAGATGCCATAATTAAGTTCTGGCAGAAGATATTGGCAAAATAACATTCAAGCTACTCATGCTGGTGACCAGAGTCCATCCTGCAATGCTGTTACTTCAGGCTTAATTGGCTCAGCTGGGCTGGGAATGGCCGTGACTCAGGATTATGTACAATCACAAGTCCAGAGGAGAAAAACTGGTGGTGGACCAAGCAAAAAAGATGAGAAGATATCTTGGCAAACAAGCAAAGCTCTGAGGAACCTGGCAGTGGAGACCGATGAAGAAATTCTACGCAACTGATGATTGAACATTATAGAGGTCCACTCTGGTAGCTTGATTAATATCCTGCAGATGGTAGGTAGATGAACAGAAATGCAATTCCAGATATTTTTCCTCAAATGAAAATTCGTTCTGCTGTAACATATGGCCTGCAGCAAAGAAGAAATAGAGATGCCATCAATTAAAATACATCTATCATTAACAAATCTGGATATTTCTCCTAGCAACATTATCTGTTTCAACCAAAGCCACAGCACAGCGATTTTGTTCCATTGTAGCACTAACACTAAGGTCACTGTATATCTCAACACATTTGATTGCAGAGTGAAACATTGTGTCAATAGACATGTGGGCTATAAACTAGGATTACATTTGCAAACTAGATATTTTAATATTTTAAAGAAATGAATAATATTCCAGAGCATGGCTTTACTATTACATATGATGCTATTTTTCCTTAATCAATTACATAAAAACATTTAAATTTAAAAATAAAATATTTTGGTTAAAATCTTAGCTCTATTTTGTATTAAATAGCATTGTAAGAATTTCAGTTTATTAGAGACTTAGTTTCCACATCTGAAAAAAAGTACAATTAATGATAATGATTGCACTTGGTTGTAGCTTATGAAGTCTATTAAAGTGTGTCGAGATGTATGGGATTTATCAGAAGACAAACTTATTTCTAAATATGTTACTTATCAATGACTTCATGGAAAATTTAATGATATTCTAACCCATTTTTACAACACTGTACATATCAGGAATTTGTTCTGTAACTATGATAGAGCCACTGCAAAAAATTTGAATGACTTAAGCATTTCTATTAATGTGATTCATTTACACTGAAATATGATGCTTCATAGGTATCTGGGGAGTCCAGTCACCCCTTTCCTTTCCTAACACTACCTGGATCTAATAGGTCACAGGAAATATGCTGGGTGGATTAAAGAAAGCTACTTCATAGCCCTGTTATCATTCTCACCAGAGTTCCACTGTTCAAGTAGGATAGAGAAAGAGGGAGGGAGGGGGAGATAGAGGAAAGAAGGGAAGAGAGAAGAAGAATCTGATCTGTACCCCAAATAAAACCAATGGTACAGTCCATTCACACCTTCTCTATAATTACAACAGTGGAATGTATTTGCCCACTGAATCAGACATATTTTCATCAGTTACTTTTTAGAGCAATGAATTGCTTCTTTTTCATCATAATTGGAGAATATAGATGTAATCTTTTCACAAAAGCTCACCTGATCTTAAATCCTAGAAGTTTTTACATTGTCAGCAAGGATTTTTGGTCCAAGGTGAGTAAATAACCTTTTCTAGCTAAGATGTTATGTCAGAGGTGGGACCAGTTAACATAATATCTCATCCATGTGTACCAAATTGTCTCAAGTAAGAGATTTCCCTGGTGTGTGTGTGTATGTGTGTGTCTGCATAGAACAAGCACAGATATAGAAACATCACATGTTATAGAATATAAAACAGCTGATCTTCTACACTGAGGGGGGAATGCTCGTCGCCAGGTCTGCAGAGAGTAGAGCAGAGGGAGCCAGGGGTGAAGTTGACCCATAGGTACTGAGTCGTAGGTAGGTTAAACAGCAGGAAGCACTTTTGATATGCTGTTTTACAGTAGGGTAATTCCAGGTGACAATGTGTGCTATATATTGCAACACCCTAAAAGGGAGGAATTTGGAAATTTCCACCATCAAATAAATGATAAATGTGTGTTTCACCTGATTTAAACATTTCACAGTATTCCCATGTATCCAAACATTGCCTTTATTCCATTAATATGTGTGAATCTTACCCAGAAGTTAAAAAAATAAATTTGATTAAAAATATAGAGAAAGAAAGGCACCAGAAATTAACCTGTCATTCCTCTAGTTTCTGTTCCAATTTCTTATTATGACCATGAATTATTTGATCCTGTATATAAATGCATCACAGTAGGTGGGAATGTGAAGAAATCACTTACTTTTGTACAGTAATGGAGTCTTAGGATGTCAGTGGAATGCTCTGGGAAAGCATCCCTCTGCACACTTGTGTGAGGACGTGGACTCAAGTCAGGTTGCTGATGTTTGATCCCCACTGCTCTGCGCTTTGGATAAGGGTCCTGAAAACATTTCGGGGTTAAAAGGCTGTGGCCCCATTCCATGACACCACTGAGAGGTGGTGGAACATGTAGAACAGTAGGGCCTGGTAGGTGTGTCCCGGAAGAAGGTGTTGGACCTTCATTTTCCTCTGTTGTCACCATAAGACAACCAGACTTCTGTCTCATGTACTCTCATCCATGAGTGCTGCCTCAGCACAGGGCCAAGAACTCTGGACTGCAGCCTCCAACAGTGACCACATCCATCTTCCTTCCGCCCACCTGGGTCATCTCCAGTGCTTTGTCACAGAATAGAAAACTGACAGCAGTTTTATAGACCTCAAACAAAGCACTCCTCAAATGGTTCACGACTTTTTTTCTAAAAAATTATATAAAATAACCTTAATACCTCACTCAAAAATTTTAGGGGAGTTAAATTGGCTAATGAAACTGCCTAGAAAATAGTAATAAATCCTCTATTAAAATAGTGTCTGGCACATAAAAAGCTGTTATTTCTATTAGTTACCATAAGTTGGCAAAGTTTAAACTTCAGATGTAAAACACAGTTTGTTATAGTATTTTTTCTAAAACCTTCTGTGAGACAAAAATTTTAGTTGCTTGATTTAACTTTAGAAAAATAAATAACGTTGGCAGTATTTTATACTTGTTAACTGAACATGTGTTAACAATAAGATGTTATTACTGGTCATTATTTTTGTTTCTTACTTTCACTGTTCTTTTCTGAAACTTGCGGGTAAAAATACAATAATGATTGATGCTGCTTAATAAGATTTAATTAAAGTGAAGTTTGAATGACAGAAATAAAACACAAAGCTGAACTTTACATGGCTTCTTCAGCTAAAAAGATAAGAAATCACTTGAAATCTACCTTCTGAAATGTCTAATAGGCAATCTTGCCTTCCCTAAGAAGACATGAAATACTTAGAAAGAAAAAAGTACATTTGCTTTTACTGCAGGGATGTTAAGTTTATGAGTCAAATGGAGTCACCAAGCACAAATAAACTGCAGCATAATCATGATTAAAAATAGCATTATGCTTGTGTACCTCTTCCTTAGAGCAGCCCAAGGCCTTTTACAGATTGTCTTTCCAATTTTTTAAAATACATCTGTGAAATACAGAAGCAGAGATAAAGTCAAATTTCAAATTTTGCTTGTGAAAAACAGTCAAGATGAAGAGATTATTAAATTAGTTTAGGCTCCATTTTAAATCTGTGCTGAGAGTTCTGCAACAACCTGATGTTTTGAGTCTGAGTTTTTTTATACCATCTGACAGCAGGTGAACAGTCCCCTCTCCATTTTAGTTAGTCTTAAAATTCAACATTTGGGAGCAAGGGCAGAGAAGAATTGTGTGGAAGAGTAATGTCCTGTTGATCCATGTCTACATCGTTTCTCCTGCAAAATCTCCCAAAAGCAAAGCTAAAATACTGTGAATTTCTTCGGAAACCACCATGTTTCCTGTAATGACTTAATAAAAAATGATTCAGTAGACAGGATTGCTGGGAACTGCGGAAAACTTACTTAGGTTTACAATATACTTGTACTTAGGGATGTCTGTCCTTTGGGATCAACTACTGGGATGATTGTGGACATCTGCTCCACTCTGTGGGATTTTAAACTACAAGGATTCCTGCGCTAAGATTATTAGCCTTAAAACTTACTGGAATTTACTCAGATTTAAGGATGTCTGCTTTGCCTTACAGGATCTCCAGGGATTATTGTGGAGAACTGTCCTGTTTTATGCACACGAAGATTTTGGATGTGAAGACGGACTGCCCTGTATTATGAACGCTAAGATTATGGGTATGAAAGCTCAGTACCAAATAAATGTGTGGTGAGCTCAGGGTATTGGCTCCTGCTGCTGCGATATTTGGCCGTTGGCTGCTGCTACTCGGAGTAGCAAGAGTGGAGTTCAAACTCAGTCTTTTTCTCCAGGCTCCCACTTTGTTATTTGTTGGCTGTTAATCTTTTGCTGTGGGACTCAGAGGGGACTTGAGCTTGCCAGCAGGGTTCTTGCTGCAACCTCTTTTCCTGTCTCCCACTCAGGATAGCTTTCTGGAATACTATACATTTCATTTTAAATGCCCATTATTCTTAAAATAAAAAGCAAGCATTCTGTTAATGGAAAGACATAAAAAAGAATATTGAGGTTAGTGAAATTTTGAAGATGTCCTTCTCCAACACCTTTGATTTGTAGGTTGAGTCTGGCCAGGTGAGGGCATCGGTCACAAGGGAACAATTCTTTCTGGTGCAACTTTCCTCATCTTTTTAGGGTGATGCTGTGCTTTTCTCAGGCTTTTCAGGGGAGTGAAGATAGTTTCCTTCTCCATACAACAGAAAATTTCCTTTATTCTTTATTTCTCCTGGTCCTTTGCTTTACTCCTCTGATCATTTTCAGTAGCCTCCATATTCACTCAAACAATGACTTAACAAACACAGCATTTGGAAATTCATTAACAACATGAATTTTTCAAAACTCTCTTAAAAAAAAATTTACCCTCTGATTCTCTTCCTGAAGGACTGTATGAAAAGAATCATTTATCTTTTCTGATTTTCTTTAAGTTTTGCTTCTTTTTTTCCTAACTTATTAAGAAAGGCACTGTGAATTCACATTGAAGAATTCTCAGCTTTTGATGTCTGCACGGACAAAACCATCAAGGTGATCAACAGCTTCTCTCGCATTCAGCTCAGAACAAAGCATAAATTCTTGCAGAAATAGAAACATCCAGGGTCTACTTTGAAGCACAGAAAGGCAGTGTATGCAGCACAAGTGTTGCAGCCCAGAGCCCCGTATGGCCAGTCCAAAAGAAAGGAAGATTTTTGGAGGAGTTTCAGTATCCAACATTATTATACCTGGTGAATCAGCCTGGGATATCTCCACAGAAGCCTGTCCTAACCTCTGCGGAAGCCAGGCTTTTAGGCCCTCCCTTCTAGAATGTTCTTGAAGTTATAGGCAGTTACACTTAGTATCATTTCATTAGTTAAGCCCAGTAATTTTATTAAGTTCACGTTTACAAGTCTCACCAGCTAGTATAGCATACAGACTACAAGCTCCTTTAGTTAGAACAGAACACAGATTTCCACCTATAATAGAAAAGCAAATAAAACAATCCTCTAACAATGAAGGAACTACTAAGCTGAAGTATTCCGAAGTTCCAAGCCTCAAGTGTAACAAAGTGGGAGAGTTCTGGCAGCTCTGCACTGGAGGTAAAAAAAAATTTAAAAAATTACAAAATTAAGCAGAGGAGGAGGATCTACCTCAGAGCCTTCCAAAGGCAAGTTTGAGCTGCATATGAGTAAAAGGTGTTTTGTCCTTCAGCTTGGGCCCATACAAAATGTACCTATGGATTAAGAGATTGAAAATTGGAACAAATAAATCCATTATAATACTTCTGAACAATTTTCATTTCCTTTCACTCTAAGATTAACCTGTACTTCTTGTTGTAATAGTCAGGACAGTGTTAGGCAGCCTATGGTATTGATAAGGAAATAATGCTGAACAGAGCAAGACTTTGCCCTTGTCCCCTCCCCATATTTTGCCATAAAATGTTCTGTTCAAGAAAAGTAATTATGCTGCACAAAGTTCATGTTCATTGGGTCAAATGTTCTGTTGAAACAATGTAATGTCAGTGCACATCCACTGATATTTCTACCTATGGACAACAGAGCCATGCCCACTCACTTCAATGAGCATACACACCAAGTAGATGAGCTCACCTTCCTAATCTGTAGAGTCCTCCATTCTATCTGGGGCTAAGATTTCAGAGTGGGAACTGCTCTGAGTCTGCCTGCATCATAAAGAAGCCTTCTATCTCATCCAGTGCCCCGAACCTCTTAGCCACCAAAAACCTTCAGAGAGTAGTAACACTTGGCTGTAACGCTTTGCTGTAACCATATCCAAATGTAATATACTTTGCTGCTAAGCCAGGGCTTTTTGAGTTTGTTGCTTGTTTTGTTCTGTAGGTAGAGTAATGGCATCTCTTAAGCTCTGGTGAACCTGCACCCTTTTCAGTGACCCCGCAGATGTGATGCACACAATCATTTGTCGACTCAGAATCTGAGAAGATCTCTTCCAAGAAGCATGCAGCATCAGGCCAGATAATACTTCACTGTAGTGTTAAAATAGGAATTATCTGGCCTAGAACTTCCCATGAGTCTTCTAATTAGTGTCCATCCTTTCATAGGTAAACTTTCGGTTTGTCAGTGTTTTCCAGGGATATCTCTGTGGTGGGTTTCACAAGATTGAACCAAAATAGATGCAGAATATATACAACACACACACACACACACACACACACACACACACACACACACACACATGCACGCACACACACACACACACACACGCACACACACACATATATATATATATTCAACAGAAGTATGCTTGGCATTGTTTCTGATTTGCATCAGTGTTTCATACCTTTCTGCCCATAATTAATAATAACAAAATAACATTATTTCCCAAAGTCATTAGACCTCAATTTGTTACTCAGTTTTCCAAAAGGAATTTAATTAAATATCAGGATACATGCCTCAAATTAATAGCCTAAAATTGTTTATAATTTATCCTGGATTAATCTGGCTTAACTATTTTAAACAGCAGAGTAAGGAGTATTAAATAAAAATTTAATTGGTGTTTGTTGGGATCCGTAATTAGATGCTCCTTATCATTTGCCTCCTATAGCTTTTTTATTTATGATGTATCTTAAAATTGTATGATAATAAAGCATTTTGCCTGTTTATAGTAGTACCCCTCTGATAATGCAGACACATCTATTTATTTAAGAAGTACATTGATAGTTCTTCCCTTAGGCAAAGGAATGGTATATGACTTGGGACCAGTTCTCAGTGTGCCTAGACTTTTCACAGTAGTTAGAAAGTAGAAGAACTTTCTTTGGAGGCTGCTTGTGTTCGATTGTTTTCCCATAAAAGGAGGACCTTACAGCAAGGGTTTGAAAGGAAGTAATCAAAAATGGGGCCAATTCAGAGGAGTACATGGTGGCCAGGGAGAAAAAGGCGTTAGTGGAGGATCTGCTCCTGAGGATGCCCTCGCCTTGGGTTCTGGCTCAGTTCCACTAGGGGCTTCTGGGCAACATGGAGAGGATGTCTTAAGTTGAGGGCAGGTCCAGAGGCACGGGCCCCTTCTCATTGCCTTCCCAGCTCTCCTACAGTTGGCAGGAAGCTCCCACTTGGAGTCTACAGATGCCGGGGGTGAGGACACTGCTGTGTGTGCAGCAGTGAGAGCTCAGTTGTGAGAGCAGCACACTAACGGTGCCTCCTAGAAAAAAAAAATATGACACAGAAAGAAACAGAGGTTAAAGTCCCTTAGGTCCCTAAGCTCAGCTGTGTTTAAAAGTGAGTGTGCTATAACCTGGTCACATTATGCAATCCATCCCTTTTTCTCTTTTTCTCTCTTTTCTAAGATAAAGGACTTATTATATCAAGAAAAATTATACAGTACAATGTGAGATGGATAATGAACAAGGTTAGGATAAACTCTCATCTGATGAGCCTGTAGAACTGCATATGAAATAGAAGTTCACAAGATGAATAGCAAGCAGATTTTCTGTTTCTCACACTGCACTTCTGCTACTTTTGATTATGCCCTAGGAAGAGAAAGCCCAGATAATTTCTCTATCTATGAGGGCTTCCAGAATAGCTGAACTAAGGGGAAATTCGGAAAAAAAAGACTTGTCTAAAGTAAGTGAGTTAGTCTAGGTGAAGGGCTCACTCTTCCTCACAGAACTAATCTATGATTCAAAAACAAAATAAGAACAATACTTACAAATACTATTATAACTAATATTGCAGAAGAGAGTTTAAAATGACCCTAGAAATGGTAGCTTGCAGCTCTCTGTTAAGCTGCTGTGTTTCCAGATGAACAGAAAACACTGGGTCTGCTAAGGACGCAAAGCTCACTGGAGGTTACTCTGTAACAATGGTAGAAGCAGACACATAAGTGCTCTGGACACCAGAACATCAGCAGAAACAGCCAGTCAAGCCACCTTCTTGCTAAGATCAGCAATCATATTTCTTTGTGCCTGACATCTATACCCTGACTTTAATTTCAAGTCTGCTAAGTAAATAATTACCAAGACACTCAGTGACTAAGCTTCCTTACTCTCTAATCCAAACCTGCCACTCACTTCCTTAAATTTGCATTAAATCACCCCAAAACAAACAGAGATACATGTGTCCTCCAGCACCCCCAATCTCTGCCCTTAGATCCTTCAGGGTTCCTCTGGTACGTCCTCCAGTAATGAGATAAACTACCCTGGGCTTATCACAGATGTGCTTTTGGTGGTGTGCAGCTGGTAGATGTCAATGTTGAAACCATGACAAAAATGGTTCTCATCTAGGAATGGTGTTACATATCAATAGTCAACTACCTTGGAGGCTGAGACTGGAGACTGTTTATTCAAGGTCAATGGGGACATTTTAGGAAGAGTTTTTATTATTATTATTACAATAAAATAAAGTGCCCGGGGATGTAGCTCAGTGAATGTAGTGTGTATGAAACCCTGAGTTTAATCTCTAACACTGCAAAAAAGGGGAATTCTCTAAAATAAAATGACTTTAAAACATATTTACAATATATACTACAGATTTCTACTTTCTTCAAATGTAATTGGGTTGAAAAAAGAGGTTATGTGTGACTTCAATTTAATTTTTATGTGTAGTAGGAGAAATCAGAACTGCAAACCCAATTGACTGATTTTCTCTGGTTATCAGCACTCACAGTAGTGCAAATTTTGCCATACATAAATATTTCCTCACTTTTATTACAATCTGACCATCTGTTTTAAAGGCAGGGCCTTATTATGCAGTTTAGGGTGGGCTTGAATTCACTAGGTGCCCAGACTGGCATTGAACTTGTGACGATCCTCGTGCTTAGCCTTCCTGGAGCTGGGATTACAAGTGGTCACCGCCATGTTTGGCTTTGAACATTGATTATTTTTATCCAGAGGATAATTATTATTATCACAAGGATAATAA
Organism: Petromus typicus; assembly: GCA_004026965.1. NCBI lineage: Eukaryota > Metazoa > Chordata > Mammalia > Rodentia > Petromuridae > Petromus > Petromus typicus. The sequence goes on from PVIR01013384.1 coordinate 20,977, forward strand.
AAATAACAGGATTTTTCTGTTGGACTTCCCTCTTTCCTGAATGCCACACCCTACTGATTTCCCTGAGTGCCACGCTTATTAATTTAGGTTATTTTAATCCAACCAGTCAACAAGAGTCAGGCAATGCATATCAAATGAATCTTGTGTATCTGGTACTATGCTACAATCTGAGAGGAATTCCATGGTGGAAAAACAGCACCTCATGATTTCAAAGAGATTATAGATTAATAAGAGGGGAGAGAGGAGCTAAAATAAATGTGGATCATTTTATATACATTCAGTGAAATTTCAAGCCCGTGGCTAGTCTGGTTTTTACAGCGCATAGGCATTGGTACTTGGCAAAATAATTATATAATTGTAGCTTTCACATTTTCTTTCAAATGTCATTTTCGTGAAATGAATAACACAATTATACCTAATGAAAGGAAGTATAATTAAGCGTTGCCAGGTGTTTTGTATTTTGTATGCCAAGTTCTCATATTGTTTTTAAAGGGAACAAAAAGAGAAAAATCAGTGTTTTGACCATTACCCACAACCCTGGGCTATAATCATAGAAGATTGTAGGGTATTTTATTATAAGTATCAACAGAAGACAGTGTTTGCAAAACTCCAGATGAATATTTTCCTTTACAATCTTTACAGTGTGTCTCAAAAATGAGTTGGTATTTTGAGTTTATTCAGAGGGAATTATAAAACTCTGTGAGTTCTCTCAATATGTAACACTGCACAAAAATCTCTGAATTGTAAGAGTTCTCAGACTTAATACGGAAATGCAGGTCCCTCGGGATGGGCTTGTTCTGGTGAAGCTCTGGGAAGCAGCAGTTTCTCAAACATGCAAACGTCCAAAGTGGACATCCACACATTCTGATGCCGATGTGTGGATTTGTACAAATTATTTGTACAAATACAAATACATGTGCACTACTCTGGTCATAAATAATCCCTTTGGCAAATTCTTTAGAAACTTCACATTTACAGTTCCAAGCTATTACTTGGGAAATTTTCCTTTAATCACCTTTTAATAGAATAGACATTATCATCTAATACAACAAGGCAGAACTACTTACATATATTTGTCAAGTGTTTGGTAGGAGATCTGGACCATTACAAACATATTTTTCACAAAAAAAGTAATTTTCATTTTCTTCCCAGATGACAGTGTAGTTATTAGACTCCTTCTCTAAGATGCCTACAAGCAAATTTAATTAGTCAGTTAAATGAAACTGTCAGGAATTTAAGAAACATTTTTGTAGTAAATTATAGCCCTAGGTATTTCTTAATTTGCTTTATATAACTTCAACTGGAAAGTATGTTTGTAATCTTCTATTTGTTCAGCATGGATGAAGGTCACTTCACATTTACTTTCATCTTCAGATCATCTGGCCATTTCACAGTAGTTTGAATTTTAATAAGAGGAAGCCAGTTTGGAGGATTCAGAAAGAGGAAAAAAAATTTGGCGTTTTTAAGGTTTATAATAATTCTGGTCTTGGAAACTATGGAATGAACTGATGTTTTTGTTTTGAGTCATAAGTTATGGAAATTAATTCTACAGACAAAATTAATAGGTGTAAAATTATGGTAATTATAGTCATGGTAACCAGATATCTTTATGCATGGAGGCCCAGGTCCTGTGCAGTGGGTCTTGCATGGTGTCACACGATCACAACCTTAGACTAAATCAACATATTTATGTAACATATTTAGTGTTTTACTGAAATTATTCAGAATGTCACTCTATTATGAAATGATATTCTAGCTCCACAAAAAGAAATACCAAAGAGGAAAAAAGAAAGGGAGAAAAACTAAGGGTCCTGTCCTTGCCCACATGGGTTTATACAGACTTGTTGGTCTATTAGGTTTTGTACTGTTGCTTTTGTTGTTTTTGTTTTGCCTTCCTAAAACATACTTAGAAGCTTGAAAATCTTTCATTATCTCCTTTGAAGTTTAACACTAACAACTGTAGAACTCACTTGAATATTTTCAGTTAGGTACTTTGCTTTGACATCAGATCTCTTTGTGGCTTTATCATCCTTTTTCAAGTCAAATATCCAATTAAAGAATTTGAGATGGAAGAGTCTGTAAGAAAATGGTAACTACAAAGGTGCAGCCATGAAGATTAATTATTCCCAAAGAGAAAACTACAGTTGATATGGAGATAAGTACTTAAAACTCTAAGTTCCAGTAGTAATGATATGCAGCAATAGACACATTATATAAATAAGAATTAGAATAAAAGTAAAATTTAAATAATAATCCTTACATTAATTTGTATTTAAAATTGACTGAAATTAAAACTGCAAAACTGCATCATCCTTGTGAGACAGTGAAATACTCCATGTGTTATTTAACACTAAAAAGTTTGTGAAATCTAATAATATTCCAGGGCTTGGTAAAGCAATCCAAATAAGAAAACATAGAGAGTTTTATGTAAATGATGGTGCAACCCAGCAAAATCTAATATTTTACCAACAAGATAATCTCATTATCAAAAAATCTGAAATTCTGAAGGCAAAAATGAAAAGAAAGACCTCTAGTTTTGGACAGACAAGAACTGGCCTCAAGAATTTCTCTTCTTGTTTTGTAATTCCGATGCCAACCCTGTATTGTATGATTTTAAATTTGATTTGTGAAACATATATGCTAATTCCTACTTCAGAGCTGTTGTGAGGTTCAGGTCAAGTGAGCAATGAAAGTGCAACTACCTTGTAGAATCAGAAACTGTCGAAAAAATAATCACGAGACTGTGTGTGGTGTTTACCATTTTAGGAAGCTCTCTGGATATCTTGATAGGATTATCTGAAGGCTGTTGTAGAGATGACCTCAGAAGAGAAAGGCAATAAGGGCATTTAAAGGGCTGTTATTATCAAAGTGCTGAACTGTGATTTTGGAACTTTATCATAACATCTACATTTTTCATTTGTTCCTTTGATAATATTATGGAGCCTTAATAAAATTCAAACAAACTTACATTGCATAAAAAAGTTTAAGTGTGTTCATTTTACCCTAATTATCACCTCAAGAAAGTGTGGTTTGGCCTGTTTTTAAATTACTTTTTTATCATTAAGGTAGTTTTTGTGATAATAATATTTTTTGCTAACTAAATTGATGTGGGATAATTTATTTTACCTATCCTTATTGTGGTCATTAGTCCACTTTGGCATAAATTATCCAGTTAACATGAGAACTTTTGACGTCAATAGCTTGACACCATACATGAGTCAAGTAATAAACAAAAGCACATGTTCAGACAAAACAGTGCCAACAGCTTTTCATAATCCAGTTGTTATTAGGAACACACTGTAATTGTTTTATCCCAGAGAATTTTGGTAAAAAACCCCCACTTTTTCTCTTTTTTCTTCCTGTGACTTTTGTTAATACACAGTTTATTACTATATGTGTGAACCCTTACAGCCCATAAAAGTTTCAGCATTATATTTATTAACTCTCGCCAATTTTAAATACCCTAGGAACTCCATATTATAATGCCACAAGAATGCTGCTAGAAGCTGCACTACTTTACTTAATTAACTAACAACAAGTTATTATTTGGCAATTTTTTCCAAGTTTCATCTCACTCCAATTCAATCATTGTATAGTCTCTGACACAAACTTAACAGTTAATACGAAATAAATTAAAGGGTAATTATATGTATTATATACCCCAAAGTCCGGATTTACATGCATAAATAAAATGTCAACCAGAAGAGCTGACAAGACTCTTGCCCCTAAAGAGGCTAATAGTGCTAATGCCCACTCAAATATATGAAATTTAAAACACATGCATATCTACCAAATGCATATGTATACATTCATATGTATATTGTATCCATATATATACATTCTAAAGCCAAATATATATATGAAAAGAGTATATTAGTAGATTTCAGATATTACTGCCCATTTAGTCATATCATACTAAAAATAAGGTGGACTTAGGCATTTCTTGTGATGTTTGAGGATTCAGGCTCAGTTCAAGGGTGTCTCAAATAGTAATGCAAATGTAAGCGCACAAAGATACCCAAGTGTAGCCGCTGCTTGATATTTTATTTATCTTTGTCCTCCTCTCATTCTGTTTCTCATCAAACCACTTGCTAGGTATTACTTACTTTCATTGCCAGTGTGCAGCCCTGGAATGTCGTTCCAAGAATTCATGCAGAACAGCCCCACAGCCCATATTTTGTGTGGTTTTTAATTATCAATGTTGGTAATATTTTTCTCAGTACACTCTTCACTGAAGGAATAATTGAGGTTGTTAGCACAAATTTGTGAGCTTGTAAAGACAAGTCCTATGATGAGCTACACTTAATTCCCCTCTGACAATACGGTACAGAGGAACATGTTCTTCTAGTGGCTTCATTGACTTTCTTAAACTTACTGCTCTGTGAGCCCCAATGTCAGGGATGCTGAACCTTTTACACCTTTCAGTAATAAGAACTGGCTGAGGCACATGTGCCCGAGGTTCACCACACTGGCTTACATTAAAAAGAAAAGCAAACAAAAATCCACTGGTCACAACAAGATAATTTATTATCATCTACGAGACATCCTTTTAACAGATATACAAACTTATGTTGCCTACGAAGAACACAACACCCTCTACACGTGGCATTCACATCAGTATGTGAATTTAAAAGCTGTAACAGTGGTCTTGCACCTCTCTTCCCTGTCTTTGTGTTCAGTTGTGAATTCTGAGAAAGAAGCAATTTAAAGCAGTCTGTTTAAGTTCTTTGCTTATAGCACTGATTAATCCATGAATGGCAAAATTATTAAGGCACATTGAAAGTGAAAGAGGTACAGGCATGTGAGTTTGAGCAGAAAACATAATTTCAAAGATGAGTTCTTTTTTTGCTTACTTTGATCCACACTACAGAACATCTAAATAAATGACCCTGTTTTTAATGCACTCATAGACTTTTAAAATTACAAGACAGGTTTGTCTCAGGGAGGATTATTTTTTATTTCTTTCATGCTTCCAACACTTTCTCTTTTCTGGTGAGCCTGTCTGCTTTTCTGTGACTTCAGACTTATGAAGGAAGTTTACTAATTAATTCCCTTCAGATTTTACAATAAGGCAGATAATTTCTGTTTATATTAAAAAGTAGATGCTTGTTTTACATATTTTAAAATATACTGAAAATATTATTCATTACTCTAAAGCTCAAGAATATTAACATATCATGACAACATGTAGAAATACAGTTGAAGATTGTCCTCTGAAAGTTTACTTTGAGGGGTATGAAGATACAGACAATAGCAACTTGTAATTACTTTTAGTTGATGCATTTATGAAGTCTTTACTGTTATTTTGAAATTCTTTATTCTTCTTGTTACCTGTGTTTCAAAAGTTTCTTTATATTTTAATCATTCTTTGAGCACTCTAAAATGCTGTAGCAATTTTTTACTTCTTTGTGTGTTTTGAAAAGAAGTCTTGTATTGTGATATCTTAATGAAGGCACTTAATAATGCTTTCCTTTTTCCAAAAGCTATATTCTGTGACCTTGCTCTGACATTTCTTCTGCTTCTCTGATAGATAGAAAATAATGTAATATTTCTATGCTTTAGTTTTACAAGAGCAAGATTTTATTCTTATATTTAGAGTAAGTTTCTATCTCATTTGGGGGCTAAAATTCTATCTGGATACCAACGATATCTCAACAGTATTGCAACCATTCACAAATGCAGGCACATCTTGCATAGTCCTCTCTTTATTTTATTAATTAAATAATTAATTTATTTGTTGCTGGGGATTGAACTTGGGACCTTATGCTTTTGAGGAAATCAAATTTTTGAAATGTTGAAACTAAATCCCTGGCCCTCTGTATTTATATTTGGCCTAATAATTGCACCTTCTTTCTTGTAAAGTTTATTTCTTTAAAGTGATTATTAGCTTAATTTTATCTATTAAAATAATTTTGTTTATATTTTTGAATCAGTATATTATGTGTTAGTTATAGTTCTGTGTTTTTCATGGCTCTCTGATAAGAATATTACACCATAAATTACACAAAAGTCATGTTCCTAAGGATAGAGGAACAACACAAAACTTGAAAGCATTGAAAATAAATGTAAACAGTAGAATATTAAAGTTGGGTGTAAATGAAGTGATGGTCAAGGGCAGTGGCCCCCAGGTTAGTATGAAACATGCAAAACCTGGATTTGGGGTTTGGTTTAGCTTCTCAACATAAAAAGCTTTCTACTAGTGAAAAAGGAAAATGATCATGAAGGGAATGATTAAAGGTGGATGTATGTTAGTATCATTATTTTTAAATACCTTTTCTCTTTTGTTCTTGCCAATGGAAAATAGTCTTGAGACAAAATGATTGTATAACTATAAATAAGCCTTTAAACATTTGGTTTTCCATTCGAAAGGAGAAATTTGTTCTCTTCCTAGGAATTCTGGGAATAGTGTCAGTATTGACTGACATGACTATTAAATAATAACACTACGAAAGTCGTTAGGGTAGTGAATTGAAGTGGGGAGATACTTCCCTCCAGACTCTTGGCAGTTATTTTTTCTTTCATTTCAGTCACAAATCTAGGAGAGTAGGTTAAAAAATGAATACATATCATATAAACTTTATTTCTGTCCTAATTTGTCATCGAACAGGTCAAAATCTAGTTCCAGCATGGCGGTCTCCATTTAGCTGTTGTGAGTACATCTCACCACACTGAAGTGATCACATGACATTGCATAGTTTCTGCTTCACAAGGGCTACCCCACAAAATTTGTAGATATTTTTTAACACATTAAAACATGTTTAACTTATTAATTATGCTATAAATTTGGCATCTGAGCTATACAAATTCTTATTTCCTTTTTAGGTAAATTTTTATCCATTCTTTAAGATACATATTAAAATGGACTATAATTTGAACATAGAAATTGAAGCTGGATGTAGTGAAATTGCATACATCACACAATGCTGAAATTTTATTTCTGTTGTATAATACATTTTTGCATAAATGCCAAGTGACTTATGTATGCTAAAATATAGGTAACATTGGAGATACATGGATAGGCCAAATTCATTAGCATCTAGATATATGAAAAGGTGCAGATAAAATGCATTAGTGTGAAGAATATAATTCATAATAATTTTGTAGTCAGGATCAGTCACTGACTCTATACTTACCTCTGTAAATAAATCTTAAAAGTAAGCAACATATGTGAAGTTTCAGATTCTGGACAAAACAAATGTTGCATTAGGGTGACACTTGAGAGTGCAAAAATGAATGAGCTGAGCTCTCAGATCGTATAAATGTCCGATCTTCTGGGTTTTTGAAACAGTCTCAAAACATATCTCAGTAAAATTTGGAGACAAATAGTCAATATTGTGGCTCTTATGGTAAAAGTAAAGAGCAATAAAAAAGGGGTCTGCAAAGAGCAGAATCTCCAGAAATCTGTACAATGTTATCTCCAAATTCTTGGCTAAATACTAAGGCTGATGTGTATAGAAAAGAAGTCCTACAAAGTTAGATAATGTATATTTAGTGGTATGAAGTGCCAGAATTTATAAGTGCAAAGTGAAAAGATACAAGTGTAAGAGATATTTGAGCTCTGAACTTCCTGTGTAAGAACTTCTCACTGAATCCACAGAGATACTGAGTGGATACAAAAGAAAGGTCATGCCATAGAAGGATGACTATTTGAGCACTAAAGTAAAGATAAATCTAGAAACAGATTTTTAAAAAATCAAATGAATGTACAGAATTGAAAATACAATAGTTGTTGAGTAAAAAATTATTTATTGAAAAATATCAAAGAATTTTAAATATCCACTTAGCAAGTATAAAGATAAGAAAACAATTCAAAAATAAAGAGCCTAAAATAGTCACAGTGATTTGGGGTAAAATGAGTGAACTGAGACAATTTTAGAAATTATAATGGCATTAGGAGACAGTAACTATAATACAATTGTTATGATCATATTTTTAAAAATACCTATGAACATATTAAAGAATTTTATAAAATATATTGATAAGACTGGAAGTTACATAGAAATACTGAACAAAATTGTAGATAAAAATTCCATAACAGGCATAGCAAGTCTCTGGATGGCTTAATGGCAGATTAAGTGCTGTGGAAGAAGAGAGGGCTGAGATTCTTGATAGAGAAATAGAAAATATTCAAAGTATGGTGCAGAAAAAAAATGAGTGAAAATAAAATGAGCAGTTCACTGGCCCATGGTAGGAAAAAAAAATCAAACACTGGACGTACAGTGAAGGTGTCGTTATTACTCCCTTGTTGCTGAGAAACAGCGTTCAGTGCTCAGCACTGTAAGTTTATAGCTCTTAGCTACAAAGTTGTAGCTATATAGTTTATAGCTTATAGCTCACAGTTTACAGAAGTTTCAGTTTGTCATCTGCTGGCTCTGAGGCTACGTGGAGTGGCAGAGGGCCATGACATAGGAGAAACAGTCCATGGCAGGATGGCACAGAGAGATCAAGGGAGAAGGGAAGGAGACAGACCCTGAAGGCCACCTCCTCCAACCACGCTTCACCTTCTAACACCGCAGTTAGCTACCCATAATCCAATCGCCTCGCAGAGGAACCGCCTATCAGCACACAAGGGGACCTCTACGTACAACCTTAGCAGGACAGTGTAGGAAGATGTGTGAGACTGCGTATTTCCAGGTTCCATGAAAAACATGTACTCTGTGAAGAGTTTAGTACGCTCAAGAAAGCAAGATGTGCACTACCATGACAACCACCAGCACTACTGCTTTTCCTTAAAATGTAATAATGTAATCATTTTGCTGAAAGACAATGATAATGAGAAAATTTGAAAAATACTCAAAAAAAAAAAAAACCCCTCAAATGATATATAGTTGAAATCGACATAAGACAGTACTGATTACATCTTATCAGAAATAATGAAAACTCTGAGACAGGAAAATGAATTGAAAAAGTCCTGGAGGACAAAAAGGTCAACACAGAATTCTACACCCATCAAATCTCCCATCAAGAATGAAGGCAAAATAAGTACTTTTTCAAACAAACAAGAGCTGAAATGATTTATTGTCAACAGCTCTGAAATGTTGCCAATAAATATTTAGGAAAGTCCTACATGATAAAGCAAAATGATGAGAAAGAAACCTGAATCACGGAAAGAAATTCTAAAAATGAATAACATAATAAAACATGTGAAAATTTAACTTAGTATTTACTTAATTTTATCAAAAGTAATACATTTTGAATGAGAAAATACTGGATTTATAACTTATACAAAAGCGAAATGAATGAGAAAAAAGAATGCAAAGAAGGTAAACAGAAATATTGTTGTACAGAAATTTTATGGAAAATTGTGTACCCCTAATTGTGTAAGTATTCATGACAGACTAAAGATGCCACTGTACCTTGTACCTGGTGCTGTACAGAGACTTATGCTTTTTTTTTTTAAGAAATAATTTTATTTTATTTTATTTATTTATTTATTTATTTATTTATTTATTTATTTTGAGACAGGGTCTCGCTTTGTAGTTCAGGCTGACCCTGAGCTCAGCCTCAAACTCACATCACAACAATCCTTGCTGGGATTACAGGCATGAGCCCCCACGCCCTGCACTGTGGTATGTGGTACTGATTGCTGGTGAGTGTGAGTCTCCACACCCAGTACTGTATGTGATTGCTGGTGGATGGAACCCGGGCCCTTGCGCTTACAAGACGGGTGCTGAGCTAAATCCCTGGCCCCTAGAGACTTATGCTCTGAAGGCCTTGCCACCAGCCTGTGGCGCTGTGGCAGGAGGTGGAGCCTTGCAGCTGGGGCCTTGTGAAAGCAGGTCCGTCCCTTGGCAGGCCCTTCATGTTTCACTTTCCTCGACAGCACTCTGAGGGGAACACGCTTTCTTTTCCACATACACCTGCCAAGATCTACTGTGTAGCCACAAGCCTGAGTGAACATGGGATATAACCTCTGAAATTTCAAGCTAAAATAAACCTTCCCTTTTCTTAAATTGATCATCTCTGCCATTTTGTCCACAATGGACAGATGAGTAGTAGATGCACATATAAAAATTATAGAGAAAACACAGAAATTTGGGTGAAATAAATAGGCACAGCCAAAATACAGAGGCAATAGAATTAGAGTAAAAGTATATCCAAGGAGTCCAAAGAAGACAGGCTAAAAAGAAGAAAAGATGCTGTGTTATTACGATGCTGCATAGCATTGTTATATTTAACACCACCTGCGCACATTGTGGACTAAGTAATTTCTCAATTAAAAGACAACTTGCAGAATGCATACAAACTAGACTCAATTATTTTATTTTACAAAGTCACAGATTCAAATTTAATCAAATTTAATTACAAGAAAGGGGATAGAAAATCACAAGTATTTGATCATTAAGTAATACAATTCAAAAGTAACCAACATAACAATTAGAAAATATTTAAATAATAGCTCATCTAATTTTTGGCATTAAGCTCAAGTCTTGAGGGAAAATTATAGCTTTAATACTTACATTACACAATAAATGAGTTAGGCTTTCAACTGAATGATAAAGAGGCAAGTAAGTTAACTTCAAAATGAGTGCCTGTCATGGTAGTGTTAGTAGTCCTCAGCTTTTTGGCACCAGGGCCAGTTCTGTGGAAGATGGTTTGTCCATTTTCCACAGGGGTGGGTGGCCTGCGAGTGAGAAGCACAAGTCCCAAACCTTCCATGATCCCCTGAGCTGCCCAGGGCCAGCCTCAGGTGGCTCACCAGTGATGGCCACCAAGCAGCTTCCGGTGCCTCTTGCATGTACCCAAGTTCCCAGCGGAACCACTGACTGGGACAGGTCTGTGCCCGTGGACTCGGACTCCAGATGGATGTGAAAAATCAGGAATGAATGGAAGATAAGACAGGAAACAATAGAGATAGCCACTGACAACACAGAAAGGCTTGGGAATTCTAAATATAAGTTAACATTTAGCAATAACAGTCAGGAAAAATAAAAGATTATCATCTTAAGCAGTTGCAGAGGAACACAAGGCAGAATCAACACCCAGAGAACAACTCTGACAGCAGACCCCGCGGGCATCCCTGATGGAGACTGAAGCACAAGCCCTGGAGAGCAGAGATTTTAGAGTTGGAAAGGGCCAGATCATTTCCTTAACGTGACTGATTAACTTAGTGACGCTGCCAAGAGCCAAAATCCCGCATGGCGTTAATGTCATATGGAAAGAGGGAGGGGGAGTAAACGGGAGAAGAGGTGAGGAGAAAACCTCAAAGGCAAGGATTTCATTATGAGAGTACTCTGTACTCAGTACTCTGTCCTCATCTAAGTACGTCAGCCCTGAGCATGTCTTCATGCTACCTAGCAAAACGGAAGTACTTGTGAATACAGGAACGGTTGCTATTTGTTGATTCTAAATTCGTCCTAGCAAAACGGAAGTACTTGTGAATACAGGAACGGTTGCTATTTGTTGATTCTAAATTCGTCCTAAGGGAAATTTCCCTCCATGCGCCTCACTTCATCACACAGCCCTTTTGAAAGAGGGCTCAAGTCTTGTGAGAGTTAAAGACTTGAAGAAGCAGCGGTTCTCCCTGGTGAACTGGGAACAATAACTTTGTTTGACTCTATTTCCACAAAGCCATGTGGCTTCCGGAGTCAGCATCCAGGTCACACGGTGGAGGTTCCAGCCGGTCAGAACTGAACCAGGAATCCAGCTAAGACATATGTCCTCTCTGACCTTGAGAGACTGGGAAATAATAAACCAGAGTAGCCATGGGGTAGTATAATTAGTGAACAGCAATAGGAAACAAAGAATATAATGTTTTGCTAATGTAAAATACTTGGAAACATTGTCAGTTAACTTTAAAATTTAGTCTCAGACTTTTAGATGATACATATGCACATTAGAATTTTGTATTGGTATTGTGTTTATTTTAAATTATTTCCTTACATAATATTGCATGTGATTTTCACTTCTCTGTTGGTATATATGTATGGAATTTTATAATTAGTAATATAGTTAAAATTGTCTCTATATTTTTGATATATTCGTGTGAATTTTGAAAAAAATTAGCATTTCCAAAGACTTGCTAAATTTTTATCATAACACTTCACTCAGTTATGTATTAAATTTTATAAGTTTCTAAAACTATGTATATAGAATGACAAGTATACATTTTCAGGCATTATAAAATAAACTAAAAATGAAAGTTGTGTCCAAACATACTCACTTGTTGACACACAGGATAGGCTGTATGACACTGGGTTCTTTCTATGCTAAGTATGTGTTGAAGTGCCTAATGTCATAGTTTTAATTTTCACGGCTTGCTATGTGTCTAACTAGTCAGCTCCTCAGTACAATAAACATGGGGCTGTTAATTACAGAACAGAGAGCAGAATTACTCATGCCTTTCCACTGGACTGCAGAGGAAATTTTGGGCAGCAAATCATTTCCTTAACATGATTGCCTAATTTATTGGGTGGCCTCCAGTATTAATGACCCCTTTTTCCATTTATGCCAGAGCGGTATTGATCTGCGCGTCGATTCTCTCTGAGGCTCCTGAACTCATCCTGGATTCTGTCAAGCCGGCCTCGGCCTGTGTAATTGGTCCCTGTGAGAGTGCAGGGAGGAGTCGGACTGCAGAATGTTCCAGGTGCCTTGTGCTCCTCCTGGGGGAACCTGTGGTCGTGGAGGACTTTCTTCTACTGTGTCACTTTCATGGTGCAGGAAATAACTAATATTTGCCAGATCCATCTTGAAAAGAAATGTATGTTTTACATTTTTAAAATACTCATTTACTTTACAGCTATTGATACCAATGTTCTCACTTGAGAAAATGAGAAAAAGGGGATCGGTTGACATGCTAATAATATTTAAAATACACAACGGAAATAGGTAAAACTATCACCACATATATGAGAAGTTCAGTCTTCATGATCATGTGAAAGTAGTCATGTGATTAATACATGACAAGGTGGCTCTTACTTCAGACTCCAAATGAATTACATCTTAGACAGATTAATTTATCTTGCTGAAAATATCTGCACTCACAGGCCAAGCCATTTATTTATACACACAACAATTAAGGGTGATTGCCAGAAATAGGTAATACACTGTTTCTTTCAAGATTTCTGTAGTTACATTATCCACAAAAAATATTAGATTACCAAAATAAAATTTTTGGTTCATAAATGGTCTACAGACCTAATAAATTCGGTTGCTGCTGCTTTTGTTGAACTTTATTACTGTTTAGTAATGGCCAAAATCTAGTGAAAGGTGCCATGAATTTGAATAGTTATAATCTTCAGAGAAAAAAAGTGTATGAAAACAGAAATATTACAAAATCAAGCAATCTTTGTAAAACAGCTTTCTTGGAAAAATCATACCATAGCTTCAAGGATGCCCACCACGACAGCACACAAAAAAAATCTCTTATATGTGACTTCACCTTTTCAGTCTCTTATTCTTTGCGCTAATTTCTTACTTGATGAGCCTACAGTACACACTGGGTCTTTATTCAGATATTTCCAAAGGTAATCTTGTAAAAATTTTTAATAATGTATTGATATGCACACAAATGTATATATATACTTATAAACATCTACACATATGATCAAGAGAAGTTTCCAACAAGAATTTTACCTAAACATTATATCTCTGAATAAGATACCACTGGATATTAACCAAATGCAGAGGAAGGAGTTTGGGGCAGGAGGCGATGCGGGTCGCACTATCACGCTGTTAACGCTCCGCGCTGCGCTAGGACAAGGCTCACACTGGTGGCAGATAGTCAAGGACACCAGCCAGAATTTGATGCCATGACTTTCTCTTTCCCTCCTCGTGGAAAACATTCCAATGCATTTAAAGATACGATCTTCCCATCTTCTTGATTATGTCTCCATAGAAAACCATTTAGTAATTAGAAGCAAACTGGAGAAACAATTTATAAACGAGGAATTAAAGGTATCCGCTTCTCTTCGAGGTGACCCACTGTGGTCTTAGGGACGGCGGTTTAACGTTTGCAAACTTCCCGTAGACTTCATTCTCAGGCTTCTGTGATGCAAAGCCAGGCGAGCTTGTTTGCAAGGCTCCGCTGATTTGAACGCTGTCAACCAGAGAGCGGGCGGGGTGGCTGCTGGATTTCTGCGCAGGGGGGCGATCTGCACCGGAAGGCGTGTGCGTGTGCGGGGCGCAGGCCATGTGGGTAAATAATTGGTTTGCTTCTGCTTGATGCGGAAGTGACAGGGAGCAGACTGCAAATTATTCTTTTTCAGTTTCCTTCTGATATGTAAAAAATAGAATTTTCCTTCGTATGTCTGTCTGAAACAGTATCGCCTAACAACAGGATATTCCCTTTTAGCTTTGAAAAGATGTTAAAAGTGGCTGTCATAGAACATTGATAATATCTTAATGTGGAGAACTGTGGTACTTTTGTCTGTATTCCTGTTATCTAAACATAACTAATTAGTCTACAGCTTAGGAGACGGGTTTAAAATTCATGAAAATCACTCTATATGGAGAAGAGGTAAAAATACACTCACCGAAGCAGTTTGTTCTGGATCGTGGGTGTAACTTCTGGGGACTAGTTGGAGATCTGGGGCGAGGCAAAGCTAGATCAAGCCCGTGTACCCGCAAACGTGAGTGACATAGCTCTGGGAAATTAATTTCATAATCCGAGATTTAAATGAAGAGTATGTGATAATCATGATAATGAGATCGTGTGAATACTTACAACAAAGTATCTCAAATGTGGTAGATAAATCAGAGCTATTATTTTGAATTTACTCTGCAAATACATTTTCTGATTTTTTCCTGAACAAATTTCTGACTTGTTCCTTGCACTGACAAGACTCAATTAGTGATGTACTTGTCAGGAGAAAAATGGAAATGTGTTCTCAAGTAGCACCTTGTTAACAGGAAAAAAGACTGCAAAAATATAAAGTGTTGAAGTAATCTTATCTATTGGGGGAGTTTTACACTTCCAAATAACTGATGAAACTAAACGGGATTCAGACTGCAAAACCTATGTTTGACCTTGTGCTATTTCAGCTAATTTCTTGACAAGACATCTGCACTGAGGGTATCTTCTCTAAATGAGTTATATATTTATAACCATAAATAAATTGTATTAATTAAAGTATTTCATTTGAAAATTCACAAAGAGAGTTTGCAAACCACCAAGTCACACAAATATAGAAAGCCCACCCTTTCTCTCTACTTCACCCACTGTGGGTTTCAACTCTGAACCCTAAAAATTCTGAGGTGGTGCCAGCATTCATATTTGAGTTTAAAATTGTCTGGACAATGAACCGTAAGCGAAGCTACCTCACTGCTGCCTTCTGCTCAGCCACCGTTCACAGCCTGCTTCTTATCTCTGACCCTGTGACTACCAGACCTCTTACCCTTCTAGACCAAGTCAAGCAGCAGACCCCCTTCCTCTCTTGTTCTTAAGGCATTTTATATAGAAAAATCATTATAAATTACTTTTCTTTCCTTTTGAGATGTAAACCTTTTTTAAAAGTCCCCTGACAGTTTTATAACTAGCCTGGCTTTCTCAAGGGATTGGAAGCTATTCCTTTAAAATATGATCAGCAAGACAGAGGGCTCCTGCTCTCCCAGGCTTTACAGCAAAGTAGGAATCCAAATAGAAGGAGCACCTTCCTCTGAGTTGTAAAACTTAAATTCCCATCATAAAAACAGGAGAGAGATTAGTTTTCCTTTGGGTAAAGCCAGTTAGCAAACACAGAAGACCCCCCCCAAAAAAAAAAACCTCCAGCTTCTACACATCCCCGTGCCTTTCAGTGGAATCGAGTGCAGATCTTCCTCTTTCACTGTATTTAGTCAAATCTTCATGGCCTATTTAGCATTGTTCAGCACAATGTTTTGTTCTGCAAATATCCAGTAACTTTTAGTTTTAACTTTTATTCTATAAAAATTACATTATAAAATGTGTGAATTGTAATACAATGGCTTTCAGTAAATGACACTTAGATAAATTCATGCATAAACGATAAAGGAGTACTGGAAATGAAAAATGATGCAAAGGGTATAGAAGGAGTGTATAGCAAGAACTTTCCAAGGGAGGTTGAAAGTAAATTACATAATAAGAATCTTTAATGATATTCAGGTTTTGTATCGGTAAGTCTATGACTTGGGGGATAATTGTTAAGAAAATATTCATAAAAACAAATTGTACACAGGTGTTGTCAAGAATATTTTGATATAATAGTGAAAAACTAGAATTAATTTGAGTATCAAGCAGTAGGCACTAAGTATATACTAGATGTGTTTATTTTCACACAAAGCAACATCATACCTTAGATGAATTGTACTCGATGCTTTACAAAGATGTATTGTAAAAGGATTTATGATTTTGTTTACAGGTCAGCTGTGAGCCCAAGAGCTAATACAAGGACAGGGTAAGAATATGAGAGAACTTGCCCTTTTCTTTGTAGTTTGTATCCCAGAAACTGACCTTGAGGCCCAAATTTTAGACTGCTAAGAATAAATGCAAACAAAAACAAATGCAAATACAAAGATGAACAAATTAAAGTACACAATGTATATTTAAACTATAAAAACTACATTAACACACATTACGACTAATCATGTTAAAATACTGCTCCTCAATTCAGTCACAGTCCTCCCACATTTTGAACCTATCCAAGACAGTAAGGCAGTGAAAGCAAACAACGAGCGATATTCACAAAGGAGAACTTTCAGAAATGCTTCAAAAAGTGGAGAAGAATGGTGAGATAACATGTCCAAAATGAGATGGAGTATTTTGAGAAAGGTATGTCTTTAATAAATTTGAAAATAATTAAACATTCACCCTACACTTTATTAGACTTTGTAAATACTGTAACTATTTGTAATTATGCATAAATGTATAATTATGATAGATGTAGATCTTGAAAACCATGCAACTTTGCTTTTAATCATTGTCTACAGCCTGGAAGATTCCTCAAACTCCACTAGAATGCAATTGGTCTAGCTGACTTGCAGTGAGCAAGACTGCAAACTACACAACCCATACAGGACATTTGCTATTTGGTGAAATTTTTATTTAAAAAAAAAAAAAGCTTAAAAAATTTCTGGTTATTTGAGATTTTTGTATATTTGTGTTAGTTAGCTTTTAATAGCTATAATAAAACATCAAAATAATCAGCTTATAAAATGAAAAGGTTTATTTAGGCCCCAATGTTAGAAGTAGAAGTCCATGACCAACAGGCCCCATGGATTACAGGCAGCAGGTCATGGAGGAATACAAAAGAATAAACATGGTGAGAAATCAAAACACAGATGTGTGGGAACAGCACCCACTGTGTGCTGAAAGGGTATAGCACAGTGATCAAAAAGCCTCATACGGGGCTAGCTCACCACCTCCTGGAGCTTTAACACCTGGTCATATGGAGAATGCTTATCTAAACCATATCCTTGTTCCTTTTTATTTTAATTCTGTGTTAATTATAGGATACATTTTATGACTTTAGATTCACTTCCATTTTATTAGAACTTTCTTTGGAGCCTGATATGGTTGAATTTGGTGGTGACTCTAGTGTGCCCTTTGCAAATAATATGTATTAAGGAATTTTTGTTCACGGAGTCTACAAATGTCAGTGGATCCAGCTCTATGACACTTTACCTCAGATCTTCTATGTCTTGTGATGTTTCATATGCTGCTCTACTAATTATTGAAAGTATTAAAAATCTGTACTGCATTTGTGATGTTGGCTATTTTTCATCTTTATGTGTTTTATTTTTTCCCCATATATTTCAAGAAACTGCTCTTAGACTTGCATGCAGTTGGAGCAGTGGTGCTGTCCCTGGGACCTCGCACCTTGGTCACTGCCTGACATCCCTTGTATTCACCAGCTTTTCCTGTGCTAGGACAAAATGCCTGACCACTGTATCATAGTGGAGGAGAGGTTCCTCTGGCTCATGGATTCAGAAGGTCCAATCTTTGCTCAGTGGGCTCCTCGTCAGCAAGAGCATGGTGAAAGGGAGTTGTGAACAAAGCTGCCCACAGAGCAGCCAGGAAGCAGAGAGGAAGGAAGGAAGAAGGGACATAAACAAAGACTCGAGGTGTCACCCCAAGGTGCATGTCTCCAACTAGCTCTGACCCCTGAGAGCTCACCCAGCTGTGAACCCTACTGACCCTATGGCACTGTCATCTTCTGAAAGCACCTCTTCTGAGCATGTGAGACTTTTGAGGACTTTGCAAATCTAAATAGCTGCATTGCTCTTCATTCCAGGAAGTAAGATTTGCATGCATTTGACAGACACCAAAATTAACAGATTTTGTATTTTTTAAAGGATTTTATAAAAAATGACCTATAGTGCATTTTCTGATTTTAATGTGATTTTTATTTCAATTTATTTATTTATTTATTTGAGACAGTGTCTCACTTTGTAGTTCAGGCTGGCCCTGATCTCACCATGTAACCTAGGTAAGCCTCAAACTCACAGCAATCCTCCTGCCTCTGACTCCCAAGTGCTGGGATTACAGGTATGAACCACCACACCCAGCACTGTGTTGTGTGGTTACCGGGGATCAAACTTGGGACCTTGTGCTTACAAGACAGATGTCAGAACCACTCAGCTAAATCCCCAGCCCTACTCTAATTTTTGTATGGACCATAATGGTGTCATTCATTTAAAAAATAAACACAGTAATTTTTAAATAATATGATTTAAAAACATCCTAATTTGTTGCAAGATTAACAGAAATTTATTTTGCCAACTTGATTATTATATAAATCATAGCATGGTGATGTTAAGGAATATCTCTGGAAATGATAATAAATTCCCATTATTTTATCTTACATATCATCAATCACTATATATGAATGTGAATTTATATATGTACTTAGCCATGCATGTGTTTTATAATTTTCTTACTTTGAAAAATTATTTAAATTTTCAAGTTTGCAAAGATTTAAGATAAAAAAATTTAGTTTATAAAGATGAATTTTACCTTTTGTTTTCCATACAAAAACTTTTGTTGTGACCAAATCACTAGAAAAAAATCTTTATCAATTTCAGAATGTGTACAAAATGGCTTATTTCAAATAACTGTTTAATAACATTGTGTTAGGCATAACATGATATTTTATCTCATAGATCAAAATGTCATTTGTAAGAATAATTCTAGTTATATCTAATAATGCCTAGTTATTATTTTCATATTTGCAAGACACAGAAAGAAACTAGATCTCTGTCTCTTACCTTGTAAAACAATAAATTGAAAATGCATTAAAGACCTTAATATAAGAATGGAAGCTCTGAAGTTATTGGGAAAAACATCTCAAGACACAGGTATAGGGAAATTCCTTTCTCAAATGAATTTTAATAGCTTAGGAAATAAAAGTAATAACTGATCAATTTGATTGCATCAAAGTAAAAATTTTCATGCAGCAAAAGAAAGAGTGGTGTGAAAAGACAATTGATCAAACAGGGAAAATTTCTCTGCAGCTATTGTTTTGAGAGATTATTAATATCTAGAATGCATAAAGTGGTAAAAAATCTAACATAAAAAGACAGTGGTTCAATTACAAGTAAGGAAAGAACTGCAGATACATTCGAAGAAGAGGTACTAATGGACAGTAATTATATGGGGAATTAACATCTTCAGTCATCAAGGAAATGCAAATCAAAAGTCCACTGGGCTTTTATCTCCCTCCAGTCAGAATGAGTACCATCAAGACTATGATAATAAATGCTGATAAAAATAAGAAAAAATTTACGCTTTCACATTATTAGTGAGAATCCAATTTATTGCAACTACTATAGAAATAATCCAGAGGTCTCTCAAACAACAAAATCAGACTTTCCAGAGGATCCTATTATGCCATTCCTTGGTATGAACCCCCCTAAATTAATCACATCAGAATGGACTAATTATAGAATTGGCCTAGATGCCTGTGGTGAGGTGAAAGTGTAAAGAAACCACAGTACATGTACACAGTTGAATACTATTAGTGATAACAAAGAACAAAATCATATCTTTGCAGAAAATGGGTTCAAATGGAGATCACATGAGAAGGAAAAGAGCAAGCCTCACACACACATTTTCACTTATATGATGCATTTAGAAGACGAGAAGATGACGTGAAGTTGGAAGAGAGACCGTGAAAGATGAGGAAGGGATGCTGGGAGAGGAGAATAAAGAAGAGTACTGGGGCAGGATTTTATCAAAATTCATGAATTGAAATTTGAAATGGCCAGATGAATCTTCCTATTCTGTAGGGTTGATATGCACTACTAAATCTCTCTTTTTAACAAGGCAGAAATAGGTTCTGAATGAAAAGTGGCCAGGTCCTGAGACACGCCTTCCTCCTCACATTCCCTCCCCTACTCCAATCTCCTGGCCTGTGAAGTAAATGATCTTGTTGTACCTTTGAAGAGTTGATGATGCCAGATTGTGGGACACTGTTTCCTGCTGCACTTTGGAACAGTATTCCTGGACATATTTTATAATGAGAACCATCATCCAAATCGTCCCATTAACAAATAATTTTGTGCCACAACAATTTTGTAATGTTCCCTTTTAGCAAACATTAAACATGAAAAAGCCCAAGTATTGAATGTTTGGATGTCCCAGCCGTTTGCACAGAGCAAGGCTTGAACAATTTCAGTTCACTTTGCAAACATTAACTTAATGTTTAATATAACATTCATTTCTTATCTTGCTGCTTCTTTGGAAACTCTGTTATTGTGTAAGTCTTGATTTTATTGGAAGTTTGGGGTTCATAAAACCTGCAAAGTATAAAGAATTTCCATGTAATATTTGTCCTGTACTCATGTCAAGCTTCTCTCAGGACAAACATCCCTTTTCTGAGAAGTGCACTTTTTATATTCGGCATCCATCATTGGAAAATCATTATCATTTCAAAGCCCATAGTTTTCATAAGGGGTCACTCTTGGTATCACGTGATCTGTGGGTTTTAACAAATGTACAATGACGAGTGTCCACACTCGCAGCCTAATCAGGCAGTTCACCATCTCTGCATGTTATATGCAAACCACTAATCCCTTTAGTTCTTCATAGTTTAGCCTTTTGTAGAACGAAATATGTTGAAATCCTACAGAGTGCAGTCCTTTTGGGTTTTTTTTTTTTTTTCACTTAGTAACAAAACTCATTTCATCCATATTTTTCATTGCTTTATAGCTTACTTCTTTTTAGTGTGAAGCAACTGAACTATCCTGGTTACCTCTCTGACATGGCAGGTATGACTAAATCTCTGAGGACAAAGGTTTGTGTGTGATAATTTCAACACAAAGAGTGCTGTTGGGTCAGAAGGTAAGAGTAGGTTTAGCTTTGCAGCAATCTTCCCACTGGTCCTCTGACTGGCTGTACCGCTCTGTCCTGGCTGCAGTGAACCAGCTTCCAGCTGCTCCACATTCTGGACAGCACAGGTGTCCACAGTTCTTTGGGTTTTGGCCATTCCCGTAGGTAG
The DNA here is from genome assembly GCA_004026965.1 of Petromus typicus. Lineage (NCBI taxonomy): Eukaryota > Metazoa > Chordata > Mammalia > Rodentia > Petromuridae > Petromus > Petromus typicus. The sequence goes on from PVIR01013384.1 coordinate 42,369, forward strand.
GTAACGAATCTCACTGTGTTTTAATTTGAAACTTCTTAATAATGTATAATGCTGATCCTATTTTCACACATGTACTTACCATCTTCGTATCTTTTTAGGTAAAATGTC
>PVIR01013385.1:0-42454 GCA_004026965.1 Petromus typicus
TTGGCTCAATAAAGAAAGGAGCATATTTCCTGAGGTTTCTGTAGAAAACCCATGGATCTTTCAGCCTGTGAGCTGAGAATCCCAAGAAGAAATCCAGGTGTTTGAGACCCAGCTCCGCAGCTCACCAAATACTAAGAACGGGCAGCCAGACGCATCCGCATTTTTACTCCCGCTCTAGCAGTGGGTCCGAACAATCCCAGCCTTGGTCGGGCCTCTGAACCAGCTTCCCAGAAGGGTGGCGTTGCTGTGTTACTCGTTGACCGCTCTGCATTGACCTGGAGCAGTTTTGGAGAGTTGAGCAGCAGCTCTTAATCCTGAATTAGATGTTTGTGTTTGTGGGCTGATGGCACTCATTACAGAAATTGTAATGAAAACAGGAAATTAGGAACAGTGTTAGTTCCTCTTGGGATTCTAGAAAAAAGCAATTGTGATTCCAGAGAGGAGAAATGCAAATTGCTTACAAATTTAGTTTGCCAAATAAATAGGCCTCCTTATTCTCAGCATCTTCTCCATCTGGTGAGAGAGAGAGGGAGGCCTTGTGGTTAAAAGTCCCCTTACCTCAGTCAGAAATGCTGAAAGTGGTAAATGTTTATATATCCTAATTTTTTAGAAAGTCCATCTACAGGTGACACAGTGCCCAGAGTTCCACAGATCAAATTCACCATATTTTTTCTCTCCCTAAAAATATTATTTGCTCTTTCAGAAAATATAATCACTGTTACCAAGTAATAATGTGGTTCTACTTCCTCCACCAGGATTGTAGGTTTCTTAGAGACCTAGGGGGAGGTGTCTGTTTTGTGTAGTGTGGATCTAGTCAAGTTGATTTTTGGTGAACAACCGATCCTAAACAAAGAAGGAGATAGTTTCCTACTGGGTCCACTGGTTAGAACCTTAGTCTGTGAAGTGTTGGTTCAGTTTGATGGGTAAGTGGCCAGTGTCTCGAGTCACACTGAATTCCTCTTTTTCCTTTGTCGAACCCCAGAAAATGCCCCGGCTCCCCTATTCCCACATTTTCTCCATAGGGCCCAGCCTCCTGTTGAGCCAGCAGGTCAGACGGGTGCCCTGCGGGGGTGTGCCTCTGCACGTTCCTTTCCGCATGTGTGTGCAGTTCGATTCCTCTTGCACGTGTGTGGTGTACTTCAGTACCCGGGGTGGCGGGAGCTTGTCCACTTAGGAGGAAGCGCGGAAGCCTGCCCATTTCACATGGGTTCTTCCTGCACAAAATATATATTGGGCTATCCATGGAGGCCTAAACTTCCCGTCTAAACCAGAATCCAAGATGGGCATAGGAATGCCATCCAGAGACCTCCTAAGTGCACCAAGTGGGCCTGGGAGGGGAGCATTTCTAAACTCTTGTGTGGAAAAACAGTTCCATAATTTTTGTCCTTCTCCTAGAACTTGGAGATCTGCTGTTTCTGAACATGCACTAGCATAAAGGCTCCTCTAGGGGGAGAATGGGGTACAGGCGTGGGGAGCCTGCTGAGAAGGGTGGGCTGTATCCAGGAGGAGGGGTCCCCTCATGGGATGCGCACTGCGCTCTATAAAGTCTCTGCCTTGCAGCGCTAGCGATTCTCCCCCTTCAGAAATTCAGAGCTGTAGCCCAAGCTGCTGGGAGGAAATGGAGCCGGAAGCTGTACTTTCTCAGACTTTACTTTCTGAGTTACATTTAAAGGCATGCAGTGTTTGTTATTTCTGTGGCTGCTTCCACAGAAGCACCCCAAGCCAGGGCTCTTGGCTTCAGTGACTTGCCCAAGAACACCCAGCCTGTAAGGGAAGAGTTGGGCCTGAAGTCAGCTGTAGCTGCGTCCATCCTAGAGCCTATCCTGTAGACTCAGACCAGTGCACTGGTGAGCGAATTAAAGTAATCCAGTAAGTACCCATTGCTTTTTGTGCCCAGCAGGATTGTTCTCTGAGCATCCTGCTATTTGCAAATCCCATTTATAGGACATTTGACAGGGGATGAAGGAGAATGTACCATCCTGGGTTCAGAGGAGAAACCAGAGTTCCCAGTGTGAGCAGGAATGATGGGCAGTTTGGGCAGAAGCCTGGCAGGGTCCCCCAGCCCCGTGCAGGGTGGAGCTGCATGCTGCCCTCAAGGTGTGGCTCTGCACTTTGATCTTGGAAAGTAAATGTCAGGAAGTTAAATTGGGCTAAGACATACCTACACACATGGGTTTTTATAACTTTTGTCTTGGTGTATAATCATTTCTGGTGAAATGTGAAGTTATTTTCAAGCCAGTTGTTATGATGACAGTATTGTAGCCTAGGTCACTGAAACATGCAACATTTATTTCTTATTGTTCTAGAAGTTGAAAATTCTTGGATTTCTGTTGGGAGATCTGGAATCTGTTTCCAATGGCCACCTGCTCATATGTGGCAGGGGGGGACTAGGCTTTGTTTTTTGTTTGTTTTTTTGAGACCCTGTCTCACTTTGTAGTTCAGGTTGGTCCTGAGGTCACTAGCGAAGGCAAGCCTCAAACTCGTATCATAGCAATCCTCCTGCCTCTGCCTCCCGAGTGCTGGGATTACAGGTGTGAGCCACCATGCCCAGCACTGTTGTATGTGGTTACTGAGGATCGAACTCCAGACCTTGCAAGGCAGGCACTGGAACCACTGAGCTAAATCTCTGGCCCTGTCCTTTGTCTTTTATGAGAACTCACCCGCGCATATAGTCTCCTCTCTCATGAGGCCTGACTCACCTCCCCAAGGCTTCACCCCTTAATCCTACCCACTGCAGGTCAGGCTCTCTGTGTGAGTTTGGGAAGGACACAGACGTAAGGTTTTTCTGGGCACAGATTGTGTCACCCTAGATGTCCTCTCTCTACCCCTTCCCAGGACTCAGCCCTGCAGGGAAGTGTTAGTCAGAATAATAGGACTGCAGTGGTGGCCCCTGGACTGATCAGCATTCTCTCGCATGCTGTGCTCTGTGTGACTCACCCTCACCCAAGCCCTGGCCTTGTTGGGTAGGGTGACCAGTTACAGAGGCACGAAGTAAAATAGGTTTATTGCAAAGAAAATGATGTGGCTTGGTGCCAGTGTTGCCTAAGTTAAACTATAATAACTCATCTGCCTCCAGGATTAACTAAATATCAGCTTTAGCGAATCGCAAACTTCAAAGTTAATTGTATTTCCCTCTCTGCATAAACTCTTGCGGGCCCATCCATTTAGAAACCACATAAACTGTGTCCCTCCCAGGGTCAGGCAGAGTTTACCGTGACAGCCTCACCATTTTGAGAACAGAATCTCCTGCTCTTTCTCACGCTCCAGGCCTCCCGACACGGACACCTGAGCTTTGCAAATGTGCCGTCACTCACCTTGGTGAGCGAGTGGGTGTTCCAGTTCATCACGAACCCTTGTTACTAGGGAGAACTCCTGAGTTTATTCTTCACATCGCCTTAGTGTGAGGAAGATAGGAGAGCTGTGATGTTTATTTGGTAGAGTTTTTTTTTTTTTTTTTTTTTAGGTTTTTGGCGACAGGGTCTCGCTTTGTGGTTCAGGCTGGCCCTGAGCTCAGCCTCCAACTCACATCACAATCCTCCTGCCTCTGCCTCCCGAGTGCTGGGATTACAGGCGTGAGCCACCACGCCCAGCACTGTGCTATGTGGTACTGGTTGCTGCTGGGTGTGGGTCTCCACACCCAGTATTGTTATGTGGTTACCGGGGAATCGAACCCGGGTCCTTGCGCTTGCGAGACAGGCGCCGGAACCACTGAGCTAACTCCCCGGCCCCCTATTTGGTAGAGTTTAAGGTAATTCATGTCTGGCAAAAGATAGCTGAAAGAGACTGTGCATGGTTAAATAGTCCCTCAGAGGCTCCAGAGGGGGTGGAATCTTGCAGTCCTCCAAAACCATCATCATAGGTTTTATTTATTTAATTTTGATTCATGGAGAATTTCCAATCAGCCAACTAATGGAAAGTTTCAGCCAGTAGAACATTGGACGTGACCTGCCTCTATTTGTGCGTTCATTCGTAAGACTGTTTGGAATTTCAGGTAGGAAAACTATACTCCGTGCTAAATTCCAAGATGAAATCTTACCCAAACAACCAAGCATGGTATATAGAAGAATTCAAATCCACAGTATACTAAGTAGGAGTGAGGGTGCAGACTTTGAAATCAGCCATACCTAGCTCAGATCAGGACTTTCTGACCATCCTGAACCTCAGCTCCCTCCTCTGTGAAAGGGGGCTGTGAATGTTACATATTGCATATATTGTTGTGTGGAGTCAGTCAGAATGGAATGCAAGACCTTGCAAAGTCTGGCTGAAATGCTCCAGATGTAGCATTTCAAATACAGAGTACGAGAGTCAGTGCTGATTTTTACAGCCTCACCAGGCACATGAGCTCGGTCAGGGGCCTGATATTTGGAGCATATTTTCTCAGGCAGAAAGAGATGTTACAGATACCTTTCTAGTTCATTTAGGATGTCTCGTGGCGCCTAGAAGGTGACAACAGTGGCCAGGTCTCTCTGCCTATTTCCAGCAGTGGCTTACACGGCATCTTTCCTTTGGACTGCTGCTCCAAAAGTCAAAAAGGCACCACTTTGATTCATTCCCCATCACTTCACAGAATAAGTAACTGAGATTGAGAAAGCCTGAGTGATTTCCCAGACACTCAGAAGTCGTCTCCTGACTCCTGACCTGTTCGTTCCCAGACCCTATGGTGGAAACACCCAGTGGAAGACTTCATAGAACCGCCTTGCCATTTTATCCCTGTCCCATGGCTCCGTTTGGGAAAGTCCCTGTAAGAGAGACTTTGACCTAGAAGTCCTTCTCTTCTTCTATAGAATCAGCTCCTCATTCTAGTAACCTTGGCCGCATCCACTGGTCACTGACCAGCATTGTGCTGAGATATTCCGGGGAATTCCCCAGCGTGAGAGCTGAGACAGCATCACATTCTGTCCCTTTTGTCGACAGAGCCCCTCCTTCGGGGATCCTCACTGTCACACCTCTCTTTTCCAGCCTCTCAACATTGCATACAGTCACATCTACAGCTCCTACAGGAACTTCGTGGGACCCCCGCATTTTAAGACCATCTGCAGACTCCTGGGGTATCAAGGCATTGCAGTGGTCATGGAGGAGCTGCTGAAAATTGTCAAGAGTTTGGTAAGGACAGGGCCTCAGTACAAGTCTGGAGGTGCCCAAGATGGGTGGATATGGACAAGATCTGCTTTCACTTATACTTGAGCAGTAAAAAAGAAATGCCAGGCACTCTGGCTCTTCCTTTAGAAATTACCCAAGAAGTCCTTAGGTCTTATCTCTTAGAGGTTCCCACTTATTATTGTTCAGGTACATTTCTGGGCACCTTTTAAGCTGTGCCTTTGTCTCTTTTTGATGATTTATTTTGACCTCCAGACCTTAATGGCTGTTATTTCCTAACTGTGCTGCATTATCTCATTTGAATATGACAAATCTGGGATGCATGTGTCACTATTTTCTACTCCCATGCCTGTGACAAGCATCACTAATCAATCTCCACACTTCCTCCCTTTGAGAGTTCTTGCTGACCGTTGTGGTCAACACCACAATAAGCTTCAAGGTGATTCTGTGTCTCTACCAGCATTCTGTATCAGCGCCTTGAATGGTAGTTTGAACCGTCACTTAATTCTTTGCTGATATAAGACCAAAATATAGGTGTTTCCAGAAAATATGAGATGCATAAGAGAAATAAAGTAAATAGATAACCAAGTCAGGGATAGTAAGCAGGATTTATTTGCTAACTTTAGTTTTTAGCTATGTAAATCCATGAATGGATAAGGACTGTGAATCTAAAGATAAAAAAACATGGCAGCTGATTAAAGATGTCTGCCTTTGACTCAGGAGAAATGAATGTGCAATGAGTTTTTCATGCTTAAATTAGATACTCTGTCTGACTCTCCATAGTTCCCCACCACATTAACTTTTAGCTCTTGGTCCAACCCCAAGAGGACCCTGTGCCTAGAAATGTGTCCTTCTTAAAGTCACTCAGTCCAAGAGATCAAAGAACTCCCTCTTCTGGCTTCTCAGAAGACAGTGGGAGAGGGTCTAGCTTTCAGGTGAGAAGCTGCACCTCCTTTCGGGGCAGCGCCTCACTTGGGGCTCTCAGCAGACCCCCAGACCCACTCGGGCGCAGCCCCAGCATCAGCACTGTGTGGCTGTCTCTGCACCTGTGTTCTTCCTTTGCAGCTCCAGGGCACCATTCTGCAGTACGTGAAAACGCTGATAGAGGTGATGCCCAAGATCTGCCGCCTGCCCCGGCACGAGTACGGCTCCCCAGGTTGGTAACAGGACGAGTGCAAACCCAGGGCACATGCCTTGGACTCTGGCTTCCCTACCCTGCCCGTGGGCTTCCGAGGCCCTGGCTCGCATCCTAGCCAGAGCCTCGACCTTTCCTACCCCACCCTGAGCTGTAGCCTCTCGCATTGGAGGAGGTAAGCGATGGCCTTGGAGCTCACCATACAGGTGAGGACAGCGAAGGGGAGAACATGTCAGTACGAGCAGCAGGGTTTCCTGTGAAGGTCTCCATCATCTCGCACCCGTCAACCTTCTGTTTGGAGGAGGCTGGGGACTAGGGAAAGGTGGAGATCACAGTTCCTTCTCGCAGTCCAAGGTGTCATGTGCTTGGTCAGTGTGACTCAGAGCAGGGCAGAGATGTGGCTAGAGCTCTCAGTGTCCAAGTCCAGCCACACCACTTCCTTCTCTGAAGCTTCTGACGAGAGGGCTCCGAGCACCTAGTTAATGGTAATCCTTAACATGTATAATTTAATATGCATGTCATTTTTGAGGATTTAGGCAACTAGTAGACTTTTTGGAAGGACAAATGGGCTCCTTTTGTGTTTGTGAGCCCATTATTTTGTTCCAAATCATCTGTGTCAGCTTCTGGAGCTTTTTCTAGTACTGAGCCCTGCAAGAAATCACACACTGGTGCACACATGCATCAAGAAATGGGATTTGCTGTCCTCCAGTCAGATCGGGACTGCTCTGGTTGGAACATCCCCCTGACCATTCCCTTCGTCTCCCAGGGATCCTGGAATTCTTCCACCACCAGCTGAAGGACATCATCGAATATGCAGAGCTCAAGACAGATGTGTTCCAGAGCCTGCGGGAAGTGGGCAATGCCATCCTCTTCTGCCTCCTCATAGAGCAAGCTTTGGTGAGTCCTGAGCAATCCAGGTCTCTGGGACCCCGTTATGGACGTGCACCCTTCTGAGCAGCAGCTCTGGGGGCCAACAGACCCGACTCCATCACACTCTAGCCGCACTAAACCTTAGTGCGATCACACGGCCATTTCATTACACAGTGACTCCAGGGCTCTCCCCGGCCAAGCCCTGTTAGGAGTGGTGTCCTCTACATGATGTAGAAATGAGTCTGCTGGGCACGTACTGAACTGGGTAGTTTTCGGGATGATAGAAGCATATGTGGTGTTAATTTTGCAAAATGTGAAACAGTGGCTTCCCTTGCTTAGGGTGTTTAAAGGTGGAGAAGAGAGTGCAGGGAGGAGTTGAATGATTGGTAGTAGGAGTTGTAATTAGATACTGGCGCCTCTTGGGATCCTGGACCACTACCCGCCTCGACCTGGTCTACATTCCTGTGAATGTAGCGTATGCAGAGGCCATGTTGTGTGTGCTTCCGGTCGGTCGTCTGTTCTGAGTTGAGTGAGGACTTCAAGGTCAGGCACAAGGAGGGAGGTAACTGGCACCGCAAGGAAGTCTGCCCCTCTCCGCAGATGGGTGCTCAGTCTCTCTTCCTGCACTGGTTCCCTGGTGAGATACTGAGAGCTGATCCCTCTTCGGGGCAGTTTAGGGCTCAAGTAATGGCCAGGAGTCAGAGACAAAGTCTTGCCGTCTTTATTCTGGAGAAGACAAGAAAAAGACTCTCCAGTCCGTGTGGCTGGAAACAGTGATGCACGCTGAAAGGGACTACACAAGGTAATGAGATTGCTGTGCTGTTTTTGATGACCATGAGACTGAATGTCTGTAAAGAGAAAGGACTCCAGCATGGGCTGGAGAGGAGATTGCTTCTGTTGGAAAAACTGTGGAGAATGAGGCCATTTGCAGCCCTGGGATCACAGGGAGGCAGCAGGTCCACCGTGAGGAGAGAGAGGGATAAAGAGGAGGGGGAACAGATTAAAAGAAAGGGGGAGTAGAGGGGGGAAGAGAGATGAGGCGACCATCTTCTCCCCCCATCAAGCCCAGAAATGAAGGCTAGTTTTCTCCTCTGTGAGTAATAGTTGCTCCGCTAGTGCCCTTGTAAGTGGACTCTGGAGACAGCTAATGGCTGCTCCTTATGATAACAGGTTGTTAACAGTTCAGTGGGCCTGGGTTACCATAGCAACGGCTTCAGCTGTTCAGAGAGGAATAGGAAAAAGTAACAGCCCCAGGCCTCAGCATCCCCAGAAGGTGGGAAGGGCAGGTATCCTCTTCATCCCTCCCTTGGGGCTGCTGGACCGACCCGGAAGCAGGCGGTGAAGGAGGGCTGCACGCTGAGGAAAATTGTTTCTTAGCACTCACTGCCTGGTCACTTGCATGTCATCTCGCTGAGGACAGTAAATTCCCAGGCTCAGAAAGACTGTAGCACGTGACTTCTCTGGGAGCACAAGGCCTCCTGTGCTGATCCCACTTCCACGACAGGGGGAAGTCTAAGCAGGGGTGTCCTGAGGTTAAAGTGGGGCGTGAGCTGTGTGTGTGTATGTGTTTAGGAAGCCAGAGCTGCATATTTGATATAGTTTTCATTAAAGAAGATATAAACAGTTGAAGAGGAAGGAAAGCAGGTGGGCGGATACCCTAGTGTCCCTTCCCCAGGAGAGCTAAACAGTGGGACACTCATTCTTGTAGTTCAAAGAGAATGGAGTAGGGCTAGGGCACAGTTCAGAGGGAGACCTCCCTGGTATTCGTGGAGCTCTGGGTTAGCGCCCCAGCACTGCAGAAAAAACTAAGACAATGTTCAATGAAGAAAAGTCCCTAGGTGAGACATTGTGATGTTAAATATGTAAAGTGAATTGAGAAAAAAATCAGCAAAAAAGCATACCAAGTAGTCAAAAATTGTTTTCTCTGGGGACTAAGTAGAAGACCAGGATTAGAGGCCAAAAGAGCCTCAAGCTTTTTCTGGGAGGCATTAATTTCTAGGAAGAAAGTATATTCATGTATTAGTGACTAAACTTTAAAATAGAACATACTAGCTTTACGGAAACTAGGATTCCTTTTACCACTTGTGTGCTATCTGTTCTTTTCTAATAGTTTGAGTTCTGTCATGCTACAACTATGTTGTCTCATTCTCAATCATTGTAAGATTATAAACGTATCTAATGTATAGACAACAGGGAAATTAAGGGTTGATCAGTTGGAGGACAGTATATTCCTTAAACTGCAGACTTCTAGATGTTTCTTTAAATTCATGCCTTTGGCGTTGTTTGGGGAGAGTTGGGGTCTTCATGTATTGCACAGTGTGCATCTTGACCAACATTCCTGCCCCTGTCATGCTCCAGGACACGAACAGAACACCTCCAGTCCTGTGGACGGGGGCGCACATTACCTTGCCTACCCCACGCGTAACTATGATTCTGACTTCTACCCTAGAGCTTAGTTTCCTTTGTCATAAATGGGATCGTTCAGTGTATTTTCTCTTATCGGGAGTCTGTCATTCAACATCATGTCTCTGCAGTTTGTCACGTTGTATACGACTCACTTTTCACTGCAGGAACAGATGTGCCGAGTCATGGCCTGATCAGGGCTGGACACTTGAGTGTCTCCCAAGTGAGCCAGAAATGGATACTCCTGTGCATGTCTTTTTTCATAGGGAAACATGTAGTACTTCTGCATCAGCTGATGGTGCCAAGCTATTTTAGAAATCAGTTGCATCTGTTTAAATGCCCATTAAGCAAAGTGTGAGTTTTATTGAGATAGGGTCTCGCTTTGTAGTTCACACTGGCCCTGAGCTCAGCTTCCAACTCACAGCAATCCTCCCGAGTGCTAGGATGACAGGTGTGTGCCACCATGCCCAGCACTGTGGTATGTGGCACTGATTGCTGGTAGGCATGAGTCACATGCCCGGTATTGTTCTATGTGGTTACCGGGGATTGAACTTGGGACCTTGCTCTTGCAAGACAGGCCCCAGAACCACTGAGCTAAATCTGCGGCCCACAGAGTGTGAGTTTTAATTGCCTCATTCTCAATTTAATCATTGCCCGTAAGAGATTACATCTTAATCAAATCAGTCCACTTTTTAAAATCAAAGCCTTTCTAGGAGTGTGTCTTGATGTATCATTTTGGTTTTAATTTCCCGAATGGTGCTGATTCCCTTTTCTGCGTGCTTGCTCTCTGTCATCTGGACAGCCTCTTTAGTAAAGTGTGTTCAGTTTTTAAATCTTTTTAGTGGGGTTACTAATTTGCTGCATTATTTATATAGTATTACATTAATGCAGTCCATCTTTTGAAGAGCAGTAGTTCTCAAGGTTAGTATAGGTATTTTCTTTTTCTATGGTTCCTCTTGTAAGTTGCTTACAAATCTTCCCTGCTCTAAATTCGTGAAGATATCCTATTTTCTAAAAGTTTGAGTTTAGCCTGGAGATCTTGCCATTACGCACCTGGAATCGATGCTTTCATTTACAATCCCATTTGTTTTGATATTTAAATACCGCCTCTCTCCATCTGCAGGTTAGTGCTGTGTTGATTGATCTGGTCATACTGGGCTCTTAAGTGTTGAATTTAATCTACAATGGATCAGTATTTGATAAGTATCTGTTTATATGTGTCAGCTTTAAAAATTTTTCTGAGCGGGCCGGGGAGTTAGCTCAGCGGTTCCGGCGCCTGTCTTGCAAGCACAAGGGCCTGGGTTCGATTCCTTGGCAACCATGTACAATACTGGGTGTGGAGACTCAAACCCAGCAGCAACCAGTACCACATACCACAGTGCCGGGCGTGGTGGCTCACGCCTGTAATCCCGGCACTGGGGAGGCAGAGGCAGGAGGATTGCTGTGAGTTCGAGGCTGAGCTCAGGGCCAGCCTGAACTACAAAGTGAGACCCTGTCTCAAAAAATCTTGATATGCCAGAATTTGGGAAATCATCATGGTCGCTAGAATTACAGAAATCACAGTTTTAGTTGATTGCATGGCTTCTGGAACCGCCTCGTTATAGTTATGCACACACACACAGCAGGAGGCAGCATTGTTTGGACATGTGAAGGGCTCGGGCCTGACCTCTGGGGATACCGCTATTCCAGCTTGCCAAAGGGCGTTCTACCGAGGTGTAAACACACACTCTACCTCTGTCCCCATTGCTTATTTTTTTTTTCACTCCATGTAGTGGAGTGGGGCACAGCAACACTGGTCAGTCATTTGAGAATATTATTCCCCTTTTCCTGTGGGCCAGAGAATCCCAGGGCAGCTGTGCCGTCACAGTGAGCTTCATTTCCACACTGTACCACTAGACGGCAGTAGAGTCCCCTCAGATATGAAAACCAACCCACTGCTTAGCTAGCAAAACCCCACAAACTGCAGATGTAAAACAAGGCCCTGAAAGGCATTGATGTTTTTTAGGGTTGCAGCTCATGCAGGACAAGAGCCAGGTAGGACCTGGGGTCCAGAGCCCCCTAAGGTGACATAGGCATGGAAGGCTGTAGTGCCAGGAAACTAGGTAGCCCTGTGCAAGTGGAGGCGCTAGGCTCCAGGACCCTCCTCCCCTGCATGGCTGTACGGTGCAAGGCTGTTTTCATCCTTCCTGACCCAGCCTAGTCTGGAAATCAAACCCGTGGTCATCAGCATATCAGAACCTGGCAGAATGGCCTGAGAAGCCAGTTGTTGGTTCTTTCTGTAGGCTGAGCAGACAGTGGGGCTCAGAGGTGACCACACAGCACACTGTTCATGTCCACTGCTGTGACTGCAGACAGGAGAAAGTGGTATGTAGCCTTGTTCATAAACACAGTGTTTGACAGTAACTCTGATATAGAGCTGATGAAGTGAGTATTTGGTGTTTGCTCAGAGTTCTACCAACAAATATGTGATATCAAAACAGTTTGGGGTCTGTCGTCCTGGGTGGCCCAGAGTGAGCATGAGATAAGAGCAAGAATAGTCCACGGAGACAGAAGGGCGAGGAAAGGTTTCCCAAGCGAGGAGCCTTACTGTCCCTTAGCACCTGAACCAGGCAAGGCCCCCTCCAGCCAGGTCCCAGCTAAACAGAAATGTCCCTGTGTGTCCCCTGAAATCTTCACAGATCACTGTGTAGTTTAAGACAGGATTGATAAGTCACCTTTATCCAGAGCCAGCTCAGACCTTGGTGTTTTGCTCACTTTCCAGTACCTGCCAAGAAAGCAGAGCCTTGGTTATGGAACTTAGTACCAATGGCCCTTCTGTGAGGAGACCCCTGTGGACAGAGTGCCTGGGGCTGAGGGCTTGGAATTGTCACACAGTTGACAGTAGCTCAGGGACCACACTTCAGCACCTCAGGCTAAAATCACTTGGAAAGCTGCTAAAAACACCCTAGTGTCCAAGTCTTGTCCCACTCAAGGGAAAATAATACCTTTGGAAATGGACCCAGGGAACTCTAAAAGAAAGCTCCTCTCCTGGCCCTAAAGTGCAGTCTGCTTGGTGCTGCCAGAGGTCAAACACCAGCTTATTTCTCAGTTTTTCCCGTCATACAGACCACTGATTCTATTATGAACATGATAGAAAACTAACTTTCGTTTAGAAAGCCATTACCTCTTGCCAGTTTTGGAAAGCAGCTAGATTGAATTCAATAGAAGTGGGAAGGGCTGATGCCCCTCGGTGATAAAGCACAGGCCTAGCACGCACCAGACCCACGCTCGATCCGCAGCCCACGAAAAATGAAGAAACTCTAGTACTATGCTGCCTACCCAGACCTCCAAACCAAAGGCACAACCCCTTTCTTTTAAAAGCAATATTAGCAAACATTAGGAAGACGTCACCACCTCCAGGAACCAAGTGAAAACTTGTTGTGAGAAAGAATTGATAGGAAATTCAAAAGGAAAAGATCCACTATGATTAAATATCCTTAATTCCCTGATTGGCAACTCTGCTAACCTAAAGACATTGACATATACTGGTGCGAGGCGGCAAAAGCCGTTTTCTAGGCGGTAGTTTCTTGGTTATAGATGTTTTCCTGGTGACCAGACATGATTCTGAGAGTACTGTCCGCCCCTTGGCAGTCTGGGGTGGAGGAGACAGTCATGTACTGCATTATTCAGACAGGCAGAAGGATAAGAACACACACAGCCCACTCAGACTAGGGTAAGATTACATGACTTACTGAGCCAGAGCTGCCAAGAGGGCTGGAGGGGCGGGGCCTATGGAGCAGGACAGATGTAGCCTGTATCTCTCAGCTCAGTTTCCCCTGCTACTGGAGTCTCAAATTAGGGCCGCAGCTGGCCCTTCGCATGCACAGGAGGATGTGGGAGGCTTCATTTCTTGCGGGTCTCACTGGCTCTGTCTCCTTGGTGCTTAACATCAGAACGCAGGAAGCGCACTCTCAGTGTGAGCTCCCATAAAAGGGAATGTTTGGAGCCCTGGCCCTCCATCAGGCCCAGCACCCCATTCCCCTTTGGCCAGCAAATTGTAGTGGGGATGGGGAGGGGTGGCCTTTATTATGCAGCTCAGTGTTCTACACGTACCTGACAGAAGTGTCACACGTACCTTCGGACTGGTCTTGAGGCCTCCAAACATAGGTCAGTTTGTTGATTCCTTTTAATAATTCAGCTAACAGTTGCCGATTAGTTATGTTTTTACCCAGGAGCAGAGCCTAAAGGTAGAATCTAATGCTGTTCCACATAAAACTAACCTCCTTTGAATCACACTGAAATCTGTGTGTTATGACTCCTTAGGATGTCCTTTAGCCAAGCAAGACCAAATCCCGTTAGGCTCTGAGATGCTCAAGGCTTTTAGTATTGGATAGAAATGTCAGTTCCTCAAGGAAAAACAAAAAGGCCAGGGATTTAGCTCAGTGGTTCCAGCGCCTGCCTTGCAAATGCAAGGGCCTGGGTTTGATCCCTAGTAACCACATACCACAGTGCTGGGTATGGAGACTCACACCTGTAATCCCAGCACTTGGGAAGCAGAGGCAGGAGGATTGCTGGCAGTTTAAGGCTGAGCTCAGGGCCAGCCTGAACTAAAAAAGCCTGACCTTGTCTCAAAAAAACCCAAACGTCCTGGGGATTGAACTCGGGACCATGCGCTTGCCAGGCAGGTGCGGCACCACTGAGCTCCACCCCTGGCCAGTCCCTCAGTTTTAAATTCTAATACAGAAGAAACCTTAAGACTGAAAGCAATGCCAAAATAAAACAAATCCCATGAAGATGTTTAGCATGGGTCCCTTACAGCCAATTACTTTTTTTAAATTATTTGAGACAGGGTCTCGCTTTGTAGTTCAGGCTGGCCCTGAGCTCAGCCTCAAACTCGCATCATCACAGCAATCCTCCTGCCTCTGCCTCCCAAATGCTGGGATTACAGGCGTGAGCCACCACGCCCGGCACTGTGGTATGTGGTACTGATTGCTGCTGGGCTTGAATGTCCAAGCCCAGTATTGTATGTGGTTACTGGGGATCCAACCTGGGGCCTTGTGCTTGCAAGACAGGCACCGGAACCACTGAGCTAAATCCCTGGCCCAGCCAATTCTTTTGTATCCTGACTCCAGAATTCTGCTCACTTTCACTTACTTTATTGCTGGTCAGTGCGTTTACAGTAAGCTCCAGTTCTGCTGTCTGTGGGTGCGTCTCTCTGGATCACCATGTGCTGGCAGTTGTCATACTGTGGAAATCAGCACCATGGCGTGTGTCTAGGCAAACCAGATGGCCAGCACTGAAAGAGTCTCTGTTGTTTTTCATAGTGCAGTTGCTTATTATTCACATGGTTGGATCTCTTGGGGCCAGTAAAGTTTTAGTTAAAATTTTAGTGTCCATTTGATACTAAGAAGTTTTTTAAATGTAGGCGATACAGTCAGGCCATGTAGGAGGACATCCTTGGTTTTCGTGAGCTGCTTAGGTATTTAAGGCTAAAGTGATTCAGTGTCTTCGGGGTGCTTTCAAATGATTCCGTGTGTGAGTTAACAGCAAACAGGACAAAATGTTCTTTGTGACCCTCCTTGGAGGGTAAGACGACATTTGTTGTCCTTTCAGATATTTTCTATAATTAGAGCTTTTCAATGATGCAAAACTGAATGGGGATTAAAAACCTATTCATGGGATGAGAAGTTGAGAAAGAAAAAGGTCACTAAGCTGCCAGTCATGATGCATGAGGAGGAAAAGTTAGGAGGGTCTTTGTCTCTTCCATCTACTTCTGCTAGCTGCTAAGTTTTATTTTCAGTAACATGTGCCCTGGAGCCACTTCTGACTTCATTTTTAAAGTTTATAAAAGGCATCCGCTCTCACTGAACTCAGCCATGACTCTCACACCAAACATTTACTTGATTTACCACCCAGGAAATACCACTTCAGGATCAGTAAAGACAAACAGAGCTGGGGCAAGCTGGCTGGGCCACGACAGCAAGAGGCCGCGTGGAATGCGAGTGGCCCCCCACACGGGCCATCTTCTTCCTCCTGACCCTGGCGGGGAGCCAGCCACCTTCTAGCTGGAGGGGCTCAGTTTAAAAGCCAGGTGTTAGAGCCAGCGCTTGCGACACCCCCAGGCTTGGTTATCAGGTCTCTCCCTCCTTTCCCCCCACCCCATGTAGGAGGCTTTGGAAAGCAGTGGAGTGCTGCAGCCCCTGCTCGCCACGCCAGCCCCTCCCCCCAGGCGGTGCGCACATCCTCCCTCTGCCTGCGGCTCTTTGCTGCAGGCCAGATCCCCGCTTGTCGCCCCAGCCCCTTCCCTGCCGTCTGCCATCATCATCTACTCTCCGCTCCTGTATGCTGCTGCACACACTCCATCAAATGCCTTCCTCTGCGAGGAGCTTGGTGGTCCTCCTTCCTCCCGCCTCCCGCCTCTGCAGCCTTCGGTGGCAGCATCTCCTGCTGTACCTAGCTGATCTTCCAGTCGCGGATGCCCTTGGCCATCTTCCTCCCTAGCTTGTAAAATAGACGTCTGCAGAATCCTACCTCCTGTGTTCCCTGCAGTGGGCAGGCTCCTCTCTGGGTCTGTGGAGCACGTCAGCCTTGGATTTGGGGTTCCTCTTCTCCATCAGGTCGAAGAGCAAGTGCTCAGTAGATATGTGGCGACCTGGAGAAAGGAGGAAAGAGGTAGCACCAGGGTGTAAGGGTGGCTTTCTGCCTGGCGTCTGGCTTGAAAATGGATTCGTCACAGTTAAGGTTGTGTGCTACAAGCTAAGGAGGTAACCTGACGTTCAGTCTCCCCTCAAGCTCAGGGCCTCTCTGTGCCTTTTTCTTTGGACTCTTAGAGGAATCAGAATTCCTGGCTGGGTGGCCACCCTTGAGAGCACGACCCTATTGTGTCCTCGGGTCAGTGCCCTTCTGGTGTGGCTTCTTGCCAGGGTCAGATCTCACCCCCAACTCGGCAGGGGCCCAGTCTTACACCCAGATGCCTTCTAGACACGGCTTGGCTTTTCACTAACGTGGGATTTCCTCTGCCTGTGTCTGAGCTCAGCCCATCCGTGTCTCTGGCCCTGCGAGCTGGGGCCCATGGTCTGGGTATCCTGCGTGCCTGCTGCCCTCTGTGGCACCTGCTTCTTCCTCTGTCTTCTCTCCCACCCCAGCCCAGCTCTTGCCTGGATTATTTCAACACCCCTCTCCTCCCTCACTTCCCCTACTTGCAACTAGAGGGCAGAAGTGCAGAGCTGATCATATTATTTCATTGATTTAAACTTTCAGGAGCATATGCCAACATTCAAGGGAGTCTGCAGTCTGCCCTCTGTTGGGGAGAAGCCAGTCAGCCCAGGAGCCTCTGCCCCACTGCTGCCTTGGAGCCTTCACACCTGCATAGTACCTGTCCTGGCCTAAACCTCTGCCAAGCATCCCTCCTCCAGAAGGCCTCCCCGCCATTCCCCTCTTCGCAGGGATTGGCTGCCCACAGCCTCCTGTGCACCCGGGGCATAAGCCAGTTTAGTTGCTTTCCTTGTCCTTTGTGTCATGCCGGCCACACTTGCCATTTCTATATCCAGCAACTTACAGAGGGCTCCGAGTGCAATACTTTTGGCCATGTATTTAGCTCAGTGGTTCTGGCATCTGCCTGGCAAATGCAAGATCCTGAGTTCAATCTCAGGTACCACACGCCACAATGCTAGGTGTGGTGACTCACATCAGTAATCCCAACACTCGGAGGCACAGGCAGGAAGATTGCTGTGAGTTCAAGGCTAGCCCTATGTAGTGAGTTCAGGGCCAGCCTGAGCTACAAATCAAGACCCTGTCTCAAAACTACCCCTCTATTCAAGCACTATCTTAGAATGCAAATGTTCAGAATTTGGCCTTTGGTTTGTCCTATTATTCCCATGTTCTGCCTGTTCTTCTCACTGGCCTCTTGTCAGATGAAATGCAGTCCTGGGCATCACAGTCCACTGAAGACTCTCAGCCTGGGTTTTGCAAAAATTGTGTGTCACTGCCCTGGTCTCTCATGGACCACAGCAAGACAGTTCAGTCTGCTTAGTTGGGGCTCTGAGCAGATTCAGTAGTTCAAAGAGAAGGCACTGAGGGTGAGAGGGGACCCCAAGAAACTGAAATGTCTAGAGAACTATGAATGGAAAAGATTGGGAGGAGGTATAAGTTGACCACATGAGTGCTCTCAGTACTTGAGAATCATACCAGCAGATATCATAATTAGTGGTCTGCAAAGAAGTTATTTCCTCAAATTTCAGGTAGAGATTACTCTGGGAACAGAGCTACCAGCAGTACTGTCGTTCTTCAGCGTGCATATCCAGATCACCATTAAGTTTAAACAGTGTTAGTTCCTACAACCAACATGACACAGTAAGATTTTTCTCCTGTTCCTCTTTTATAATTTTCCAAATGTGTATGTATGATGAGAAAAATATTTCAGGCTTCCTGTCTTATCTCTTTTCTGCTGCTTGCAGTCTGGGTAGTTTGTAAAGAAAATAAATTTGCTACTTACTGTTCTGGAGGCTGGAGTCCTGGATGAGGGCACATCTGATGAGAGCCTTTGTTACCAATGGGAACTCCACGATGGCACAGGGTGTTTCGTGCCAAGGGCTTCATCCTGCAGACCAAGCCAAAATGATTTTTGTAACAGACTCGCTTTCAGATAAGCCACTAATCCATGCACGATTCACTGATTCCTGCGAGCTCCTCCAATGTCCTTCCAAAGGTCCCACTTCCAAAACTTTGGGGTAACTTTGAGGATTTCGTTTCAGGGTGAGTTTTGTTGCAGCCATTTAGAGTCGTGGCATTTCCCTAGGTGTGTGTGCTGACATCAGAAATGATGGGTGTCGAACAAGGTGGCCGTGCACCTAAAGGTCAGCCCCACTGCATGGACCCGATTCCCCTCAGTGTCCCCATGCAGTGACCAGTGAACCCTCCCCTAACACACCTGACTCAGTTAACGCATGGACGTGCTGTCTCTCCTGCCCTGAAAAACAAAGCAGTTATGTAGGAATTCTTCTAGAGAAAGACTCTTAGACACTGGTGTGTTTAATACCACCTCTATTTTGATCCATTTAAACTGTTAATCGTGCACAGTAAATCAAGTAATACAAATGAGCTTATGGTAGAAAACACCGTTCTTGGGTTCTGATGCACATCGCCCACCTGTACCCCGGCTCCCAAGGCAGCCGCCTAGATCTGGTTCTTCTGATCGTTGTCCCCGAATCAGTCTGAGGATGACTTCCACTGCGGGATGATCAACTTCAGGTGCTGTTTATTGACTGAGTTGGAAAACCAAGTCTGGGCTCACTTCTCTCTCCCTCTCTTCCACTTAATTGATTATTCTACTTACCGTTTCCCACGTCTTCGCTTGTAATCACTGATAATGCATTTCCTCCTCTTTGGCGTCTTTTGTTAGTATGATTTAGTATCCTAACTCCCTCCCACGAAAGACAAGACCAGGGAAATTGACACAGTACTTCCACTTCCTTACTCTTGTCAGTTACACTTTTACTTTTATATCATCACAGCTGTATTTTAAAACAATATTTGTGTTTTGTTCCACATCTGTGATTAAGTGTAGCTTAAAAGCAAAAACAAATACTGTTCGCAGTAAAGCCTGTGCAGATATTCCTCATGGACCATGTGGCGTGTGAGGATTTCATTTCCTTCTCTGATTACTGCAGCTGACTCCAAAAGCTTTTTATTTTGAAATGAAGAATCAGCTACTTTTAGGTTTTTCAAATTAAGTTTTCGAAGCAATACATTAAGTTTTTGAAGCACTACATATTCAATGTAGTAAATACCTACCCACACACAAGAAAAGACGAAGGAGGGAGAATGGATTTGAAGATTTAAAACACCAGAAAATCTTACTGCATGGAGAACTGGTTAAAAATATTTCACTTAGGGCCAGGGATTTAGCTTAGTGGTTCTGGCACTGGCCTTGCAAGCCCAAGGTCCTGGGCTCGATTCCCAGTAACCACATACAACAATGCCAGGCATGGAGACTCATGCCCACCAGCAATCAGTACCACATACCGCAGTGCCAGGCGTGATGGCTCACACCTGTAATCCCAGCACTCGGGAGGCAGAGGCAGGAGGATTGCTGTGAGTTCGAGACTGGCCTGGGCTACACAGTGAGTTCAGGGCCAGCCTGAACTACAAAGTGAGACCCTGTCACAAAAAACCAAAAACTTTTTCACATAGTTCATATAGACTAATCATTAAAATTAAGCCTAGGTAGGAAAACTTAAGATAGAAAAGGTCCCATTGTAAGTCTTAGCTCCCCTACATACAATATATTCAGCTATTATTCCTTGTGAATAAAACAGTGAAAATGGGTATTACCTTTGGCTTTATGGAAGGAAATCCCAGTGGATCAGCTAGGTATTAGTCCAATGTCACAGGTAGGAATTTGTAGTCTAGACTGTGGTGAACCTGTGGCCACGTGTGTCGCCGTGGCTGTTACTATTGAAAACTCTCAAATATTTGCTGTCACTGGTTCAGACTGAGCTAAGAGGGAAGATTCTTTGAGGATACGGAGAACGAAACCTAGAGGGCGGCAAGGGCTGAGGGGTCAGGATGTTTTCCTAGGGGTGTTTATCAAGCCCAGGAGCAAAGTTGAGGAGGTGGATTAGGGGACATTCCAGACTCTGTGCTGGCTCCACAGCCCATGTGAAGAGCAGAAGGACAGATCGCTGCTGTGGCTGGACTTGCAGAGCCAGCATGAGGCCAAGGAGTGGAGGCAGGGCCTTTCCAGGCCCCCGAGGATCCCAGCACACCCCACCTACCTTCACAGGCAGCCAGAGAACAGGCTGCGGGGGGAGCTCCCAAAGACTGTCTGGGCCTGCAGTCTGCAACTGGTGGGGAAAGGGTTCTGCAGGGTGTAAGTGACACATTCTCTTCTGCACCCGAGATACCAGAAGTAGAAGATTACCCTGTCAGATGAGCAAAGCAACAGCGCTGCTCTGGCAGAGACCTGGCCTGTCGTCTGCTCCTCTGTCCTCTGCTGAGGTCCATGACAAGGTCACCGACAGTGGGTAGCCTTCTCAGAGCAACTGAAAATCTTCAAGAGCACTTAGCAATGGGTTCTGCATACTAGACCCCTTCTTGGAACAACTTAAACTTCAGCAGCGCCTCATTAAAGTAGAATCCAGACTTAGTACTGCTTATCCTCTGCCCCGGGCCTTTGCACTGTATTCTTCTGACCTCAAATCTAAATTCCTCACTTCATTCCATTTTCTAATCATCTGTCACTCCCTGGACGATTTTTTTTTTTCCTAATTACCTCTCCTTATTCCCTGCCACTCCCTAATGTGTTACCCAGTGTGAAAGCTCATTTGTATACTTATTTGTCTCTAGCAACTAGAGGTTAAATTCCATGAGAGCAAAACACTAGGCTAACTTGTTCAACATCATATCCTGAAAGCCCAGACCAGTGCTTGTCCTTAATCAATATTTGTTGGACAGATAAGTGGCAGATGCTATCGCAGTCTTTTCATACTTGGAGAGCTGTTGTGTGGGCAAATAAATTCATGCACGTAACATTTATAGTTTAACAGATACTCATTGAATAAGTAGTTATTGAAAACTACTAGTGTTATGCATACAGTAACATGTTATTATTTGGAGAGAGGAGCAAAAATAGATACCATCCCTACCTTAAGGAGCTTGCTGTTGTGGTAATTAAAGTGCAAAAATCAAGAGACAACAAACAACAGAACACAGATTGTATGGTCTTGTGAGGACCTACAGGCCAAGCACGCATTCTTGAATGGAAACTCTTCCTAGGCTGTATTACCCTAATAGGAGTATAAGGGTACTTTGAAAAAAGAAAAGAAACAAACTTTAAAATGCATAAATAGGATAATATATCACCATCTGATGTTTATCCCAGCAGCCCGAGATGTGGTTCATCATTCAAAAGTCAATCAGTGTAACTTAGGATAGGAATGTGAAAGAAAAATCTGGGAGATCTCGGACCAGTTTTCAAGTTCCCCAGTGAACCTAAATCTAGGGGTAGGGACGGATGTACTTCCCTGGTACTGAGGGAGCGGCCTAAAGTGAGCACGTTTTCACCTCTGACGACTAAGAACAACATGGAGATAGGGCTGGTCCCTCAAAAGGAGATTCGGCGCATCCTCCCTTGGTACCCTCGTTTGAAGGACTTGTCTGCAGTTCAGAGCAAGGGTTCCCTCTGTGGGTTGAGGAAGTCAACAGCACTTAGAGCCCTGAGCTCTTCCGGTCCTTAGAACCCCGGTCTGTCAGGATTTGAATGGAGCTGGGCCTGGTCCTTACTGTGAATGCTCACAATTTAAAGACAAGACAGGCAGCCCGGACAGGGAAGGATGACACACCCAGGCCTTTCCCTCTGAAATCCAGCTGTCTGTCCCCAGCCAGTTCCAGGACAGTAAGTACAGTAGTCCTGACTTTCCATTGTGCCCTAATGCTTTTCCTCCAGCCAGGGTTTGATTACTCATAAGCTCACTTGTTCGTAAACAATCCCAATCAAATCCTGTCTGACTTGTGGTCTAGTTTGCTTCTCTTACTAGTTGGTGTCCAGTATGGAGAAAACCAGACTAATCAGACACAGGCTTTTGCGTAGTTATTCCAGATTAATGGGCTGAAAGATTGGGCCAGACACCTCCTCTAATCCTACAGACCTCACAGCCAGCCAGCCAGCCAGTCTGGGGCTCAGCGTCTCCCTGTGACCCCTCTGTCATTCACTCTAGTCCAGCAAATTTCTTAAAAGATGAGAGTAAAAATGGACTGAGCTCTTCTGTGCCTGGGATGGTGCTCTGAGGCTATGCGTTCTCTCATCTAACGTCACAACTCGTTAAAAGAGGTCCTGTTCTCACCCTCATTTTACAAACAGCCAAGAGACTCAGTAATTGGCTAAGGTCGCACAGTATTTGAACCTACGTCTGGCTGGCTCTAGGATTCAAGTTTGTGTGATAAAAAGTTTTCCTGGTTTAAAATGAAAATTGTTTTCTCCTGCTCTCCCTCTGTAGTCTCAGGAGGAAGTCTGTGATCTACTCCACGCTGCACCCTTCCAAAACATCCTGCCTCGCGTCTACATCAAAGGTGAGAAAGGCTGTCAGAGGCTGAATTTAAACTTAGTGGGGTTTTTTGGTTTTGTCTTTTTTTTTTTTTTTTTTCCTACTTGTTTTGCATTACTAGGGACTGAATCCATAGCCTTTGTACTGAGCTACATCCCACCTCCCCCACCACACACCTTTTTTAAAAAATATGGAACAGAGTCTCAGTTGCCCAGGTGGGGCTCAGACCTCTTACCTCAGCCCTCAGGATGCAGCGACTACAAGTGTGTGGTGACAAGTGTGCACCGCCGTGCCCGACTTAGACTCACTGCCCGTCACTGAACCTGGAGCTGCAGTCAACAAGGGAGAAGTTAAAGTTTCAGGCCCCAGTGGGATTCAGTCACAGAACTGGGATGGACGCTCTAGGCCTTGTTCCTTCTAGGGCATCTGAGCACGGGTATCTAACTTGGTTTAATTTCCTCATGGGGTGGAAAACTCACCGCTTCACAAGCTCCATGATTCTAGGACTGAGCAGAGCGCACTGGAAGTGTTTCCTTGTGTGGAGTCCTCACTACATTTTCCAGAACCAAGGAGGAAACTCTGCATGCTCCAAGTGTGGAGACACAGCGTCATCACCTGGCCTTTGCGTGCCTCCCACCCAGTCACCAGTGTGCCCCGAGTCTCATTACTGTTCCTTTACAGAGGGGGAGCGCCTGGAAGTCCGGATGAAGCGCCTGGAAGCCAAGTATGCCCCGCTCCACCTGGTGCCCCTGATAGAGCGACTGGGGACCCCTCAGGTATGAACCTTCTATCCCAGGCCCCGAGGACTCAGCCCAACCTCCTCACATGACAGACGGGGAACTTAAGGTCCAGAAAAGGGAAGAAAATTGCCAGTGGTTAGTGGCAGGAGCAGGTCTGGCCCAAGGGCCCAGCTCTGCGCTGCATTGTCTTCTGCCTGCTCTGTATCTTGTGTACTACTGAAGAGGGAGTCAGCCAGCTCATTTGAACAGATCTGTGACATTTGAACAGGATCTATTACATCTTTGCCAGATACAAAAATTCTGCTGTGCTGCCTCTGCTGTGTGATACCCACCTTCTCAGGCGGCAGTTCGCTTCTGAATATTTTTACTAGTGAGACAAGAGAGCAGGAGCTGGATGTGGTCACCCCCAAACTGAAAACCACTCAGTGTATGTCAGCGAGATGCTAAGGAAATGTGGTAAAATCATCTACTGATATATGCAGTAATGAAAAGGAAAAAGTAGATCTAGATGCATTCAGTGTGCACAGATCTTAAACACACAAAGCAAATTGCATTACAGAATGATCCCATTGTCTTTAAATACGTCCACTCAAAACATAAGAAACTTCCCTGAAAAAATCTGGGGTGACACACACCTCGGTGTCAACTTCTGATCAAAGACAGAGAAACAGTCCCTGGGGGAGATAGGAAATCCAAGTGACCTAAGCTTTCTCTGTAATGTTAGAATATTTTCAAAGGTGCACAGATTCATGAGACATCTGTAATTAAAACTAATTTTTCAAAGCCTGTACCAGTTGCTGTGAACACTGCGTGAGCAGGAGAGGAGAGAGGCACAGAATGTGCCATTTCCCTCACATCAGTGTCATCAAGTTTGCATTTTGAGGGTGAGCTGGGAGTCATTCAGGAAGGAGAGGAACAGGCCACAGTGAGGTAAGGCTTTGAGACGCATTAGGATTCAAGTCCACTCTGGAATGGGCATTCCTGTCTGGCTGTCACATCATCAGTGGAGTCACAATAGGGCAGAGGTTGGAGCGCAGCGCAGAGCCCCATCTGCACAGGCATCACACTGGGGAAGCCCCTCAAGGGCCCCGTTTGCTACCAACTTGCTCCTGAGAACAGTGACTGAAAAGCAAGGCTGCACTGACTTTCTTTGGCCCACGGCAGAGAGCCCTAAGGTGCTGTGGATTATGTACATTGTTTGGCCGAGAGAGAGAGAGAGAGAGAGAGAGAGAGAGAGAGAGAGACTCTCAAATTTCCTTTTAGGGAGAAATCCCCCAAGCCAGCGACATGTAAGTTGCCTGCTCCTCAGTTCGTGTCATCCTACAAGAATCCAGCTCCTTGAGCCCAAGGCTTAGCATGTGTTTCCACTTAGAGGACTGTGAATTCCTTCCCTGTTCTGGTGAACACCACCTCCTCAGAGCTGATAGAAATCTCAATTTGTCAAACACTGAGCGTTGAACAAACACAACCCTAGACATTCCACGAGAGAGGAAATGCCAGTTTTATAAGTCCCCCATTTCTCAAGGAATAATTTTAACACTAAAAAGCAGACAAGCTAAGAGTAATGATTCCTAGAGCCGGGGGGCAGGGGTCAGTGCATGCTTTGTGCATATATGGAAATACTGGATCTCGTTAATACATACAAGTGATAATGTTAATTAAGAAACACATTTAAATGAGACTGCTGTCCCATAGACAAAAAAAAAAAACCAAAAAACCAGTACTTCCAGCCTAGCCAGGGTCCCACTTCCGCTCTAAGGTCTAGAGTCAGATCAGTCTGTCTAGAGAGCTCGCCTCATTCTAGGTCAGTAGTACCACAGTGTGGCAAGTTTAAAGCAGAGAAGTTAGAGCAGGACTGCATTATCTGAGACAAATTGAGGTAACTGGGCTTGTCTAGCACTATTTTGAACAGAACATTCAGGGGATGAAAGAGCAGTGGGCCTTGGCCCTCACCCCACCCTCGCATTACTGCATAGTCCAGTAAGAACCACTTAATATCTCAGTCTTTCTTTTTCACCCATGTTATGTAATAACAGCTGTTTTTCCTTCTTAGTTACCTCCTTTAACTGTTACAATGAAGAAGTGTTACAGTGGATCCTTAACTTATGATCTCGGTTTGTTCCCAAGGGCTGGTTCTAAGTTACATTGGTCAGTTGAAGGCTCAGCTCCTCTATACAGCCTTAAAGTCTCTCTGCTATTACAGGCAGATCTCAGTGTCTTTAGAGAGACACTGGCTTAGGATTTCTCAGTGAACCCTACCCAGGAAAGGATGTTCTAATATTCCTTCCAGAACTCATTAAGGGTTAAACTGTATCTGAGACTATCTGGAAGTACAAGTGGCCAGCATTTGGGTTGTAACTCAATTCTTTGTATGTTAAAACTAAAATTCCAGTAATAGCCCAAGTCATTTGTATGTCAGGCCAATCATACCTCAGGAGTCCACTGTGTAAGAGTTCCAAGAACCATAAAAGGGCACTTTAAAAAGGAGTATTGGGAAGTCCTACTCTTTCAGAGGATACTGCATCATCAAGTGGCTCCACACAGAAACTGCTCAAGGAACCCCTCCTATAGAATAGAAGGACACCAAGCCACAGACCAGCAGTATGTGCAGCAAATGATCTATAAAACACTTTTCAAGACAAAAACAAAGTAGTAGATACGCTTTAAAAAGTATGAAAGAAAACTCAGAACATAAAAAATATAATGTTAACATAGAAGTAGTACTCAGTGTTACCTGTAATTGGGGGTGGCGGTTCCAGACACACAAAATACACCTCATCTGTGGAGTTGGTGAAGGACTCTTCATAATGGTGTGGATAGGGAGTGAGGAACAGGTTCGCTACAGGTGAGCTCTCACAGTCCCTACGGAAAGAAAGTCTTTTGAACCATCTTTACTAGGAATTTATCCCAATTAAATGAACCCAGATAGTCTCAGGATTTTGTATATAGAAAGATAGCAGCTTTAGAATTGTCCACAACTGTAAAACGTTGTAAGCGATCTAAAATAACAAGAGAGCTAAGTGGATATGTCGAAGGGTATTTATGTTGCCATTTTAAAAAAATCATGATAACAGAAGTATTGAAAATGTGGATTTTTTTATATTATTGACATATTAAGAGAAAAAACCCATAGAGATGGTATGGTCTTGTTAAATATATGTGTATGTGTATACTGACATAGCCACAGACAATGTTCATGTATCATTTTTCAAAAGCTCATCTTTAGGCAGTAAGTGAAAGATTTATTTAAATTAAAATGCTTTTAATTTACAAATTTTTCAAAATTGTACATGGTGGCAATATATTGTTTCTATAGTTTACAGAATTTTTGGGGGTGAACGCTCCCAATGAAAGGAGCCAGGCTCCCCTCATTGGCGTAAGTGGTTGGGACCAGCGGAATTCAAAGTTGACCTGCAGATTGATACATCCAGCTGCTCATTTTCCTACTTCCCCAACCAACATCATCAGGCCATGGGGATTCATGCAGATTAACCAGGAGCATAAGTAATTTAGTACACCAGTACACTATGTTCATTTGCCAAAGGGATTACTTACAACTCAAGAATGAATCTGGGTCCATTACTTATGAGCAACTACCCCTGTACAGTCTTTCTGATATGGAAAACCTTTTGGGGGACCAAAGAGAACAGAATAAAACCAGTAAGAACAGAAAGAATTAGAACAGAATCAAGAACAGGGCTAAGATTATGTTAGAGATCATTCTAGCTAACTGTGGCAACTGGAGGAGTTTCCCCTCCTTTCGAGCGTGTCTTCTTATAAAATGAGTCGTCTCCTCCATGAATCAGGGTTCACTTATCTTTGTTTAAAACACGTTGGGAAACACTTTCGCAGTTCGTTTTTTCCCAGGATTTCTTTTCCTTTCCAGTTGTCATGACAACTGACTCATCACCCACATTCATGAGTCTCCAGCCTTGAGGTTTCCTAAATTCTTCTGTGGAGTTAGAAGCTCCGTTCTTTGGGGAGGAAACCCACAGGGGGCTGTTGGCTCTCAGAAACCTTGCACCAGAGAGCCGATACCATGAGCGGCCTGTGGACCTCTGTAGGTCAAAGCCAGCGCCCTTCAGCTTTGTTCCCAAACTAGGAGACCTAACTTTGACCTTGTTGCAAGTGACTTGCAGTAACTTTCCCTCTAGGAGTTGTTCTCAGTGAATAGGGGAATACGTTGTGATGTGCCCGCCTGGCCATGACCATTAGACACGTAGTCACCAGAGCCCAGATGGGAAGCCCGTTCAGATTATGGCTATGGGTCACACGCACCCATCCAAGAAAGATCTCTAACTAGAGAAAATAATTCTGTGACGTCAGCAGCAAATTTTAAAAGATTAACGTACGCTCCTTGCTGTACATTCAGCTACACAGATATATTTAAATAGCAAATCTCACCATCTTCCTGAGCCCATCTGTTCTCACAACTGATTTTAATTTAAAATGTTTTTACAGACACATTCCCCATGTCTATTTTTGTCTCTGTGGAATTGTATGGATTTTTTTTTTAAAGAGGATTAGAGTGTCATTTTTTTCAATTTATTCTATTCACTTTACAGTCACACCAACAAATCTAGACTACTAGGAGTCAGTTCCCGTCTTGAACCCCAACTGGCTGCCTCTCTGAGCCTCGATTTCCTCATATGTAAATGGGCTCATCCTGACATGGGACTGAACAGTCAGGATCCCTCAGGTGCTTAGAAAGGAGGTGGTGTTGTATTACAGGTTTTAAGTATGAACTAGTCATAGTAATACGCAGTAGGACTGATACTGTCTCAGACCTTTAATACCTACCTACCATTTGATGGCATGGTAAGGTCCTAAGTTTTGAAAATCATTCCTCTACAAATGGCATTTACATACCCTAATCAGACTTCCCTAATAGTGCATTCAGGTTTATATTGATATTGAGGGAAGACAGCTGGCTTGGTCAGTGACTTCCAGGTACAGCTGGCTTCACTGTTGGGGAACTTCTAGGGGGTGGTGCCAGCTGGGACTACAGACATGGGTCAAAGGTTTGTGTATCCCTCTGTTCCCAGCAAATCGCCATCGCCCGGGAAGGTGACTTGCTGACCAAGGAGCGGCTGTGCTGCGGCCTGTCCATGTTCGAAGTCATCCTGACCCGTATTCGGAGCTACCTGCAGGACCCTATCTGGCGGGGCCCGCCGCCCACCAACGGCGTCATGCACGTGGACGAGTGCGTGGAGTTCCACCGGCTCTGGAGTGCCATGCAGTTCGTCTACTGCATCCCTGTGGGGACCAACGAGTTCACAGCTGAGTACGTACCTCCAGGAGGGCAGGGCCACCCAGCCACTGCTTGCCCCAGGAGAGCCACTGGGGTGCCCAAGTGCAGCCAGGAACATGGGTAGGGACCTGGCTGGCTGACAGTTCTTGAGAGCGTCTGCAGTGTGCCAGGGGCTGGACCTACAGCATCGCTGAGCAAATGTGTTCTTGCCATTCTGTAGCTTAAGGGGCCAAGATGAAGACACACATAAACACAGGAATGTTGGCAACCAAGAAAGGGCGACAGACAGATGGCAGAGAAGAGATGAATGAGTTATCAGATTTGAATTCACAGACTAGATAGAACCAAACCCCCCAATACCTGGTATTTAGATCTCCAGAGAAGGGGACACTCTGGGAAAAGCGGCAGTTGGCTACAGCAGAAAGTCTGTGTCCACTTGGGATGAGGGTCCTTGCGGCCCTCAGTTCCAAGACAGATCGCTCGGCTGGATGAAGGGGCGGTAGCCAGTGAGAGTGGCACTAGGATTATCACCCAGCTCGGTCTCATAGCACTCCACTCACAAAAACGAGGACCCTTCAGAGTCTGTCCGTCTTGTCCCAGAGCTGACGGAAGCAGGGCCCCGTTCTTCCGGCACTTAACCAGCTGATTACCAAGGACTGAGGGGAAGAGAAGGTCACCAGGCCTGCCGTCCAGATGTCAAGAGCCCTGGAGAGAAACTGGGGGCCCTAAGGCTTCGCCCAGGGGTGGTGTTGGATGGGATAGGAAGGCCAGCCTGCTGCAGAGGGGCGTGTTCTGAACTGCAGGGCCTGCACTTCAGCCCAGTGGGCACTGAAGAGCCAGCAGGTTTGAAGAGGAGGATAGCAGAGGAAGGAGCTCGCGGCCATGCACTCATCCCTGTGCTTGGGGCCGCTGTTGGAGCTTCACTGTGGCCCAGGGGACTCGGCCTCCCCATTCCACACGCTCTCACCCACTCACCATGCCAAGCCTGCGCTGGCCACTTGGCCTCCTGATTTGACAGGATTCTTCCCACATAGCCAAGAGAGCTTCTCCCTTTGATCTGGCAAAATCTCTAGGGCTCGT
This sequence comes from Petromus typicus, assembly GCA_004026965.1. NCBI lineage: Eukaryota > Metazoa > Chordata > Mammalia > Rodentia > Petromuridae > Petromus > Petromus typicus. The sequence continues at coordinate 29,599 of PVIR01013385.1, forward strand.
GGCCTTCTTGCAAATTCATCTTTTTGAAGATGACTGCTTTTTGTTAGGATCAGTACCTCTCTGTTGCTCAAAGGGCTTGGAATACAGCCATAGTCCTTGGCACAAACAAGTCCACGTCCCGGCTTCCCTCGTACTCATTCTCCAGAAGTAGAGTCTTGCCCCCAGGCGAGCCTGCTGCCCACTGTGCTGCTGTCTGGAAGGAAGGTCATCCTCCCTGCCACTCACGCCTGCTCATCTTCTCCCATTCCAGGCAGTGTTTCGGGGATGGTTTGAACTGGGCTGGCTGCTCCATCATTGTTCTGTTGGGCCAGCAGCGTCGCTTTGACCTGTTCGACTTCTGTTACCACTTGCTAAAAGTGCAGAGGCAGGACGGGAAGGACGAGATCATCAAGAATGTGGTGAGCAGGCTCGTGGCCGGGCTGTGGGCTGGGGGCTGCCTGTCGTCAGGCTGTGGCTGAGGAGCAGAGGGTGAGGGGCTTGTGGAAGCCACCTCCCTATGCCATGGGTAGATGCAGATATGCTCGGTGGCTGGGAACTGGAGGAGGTGACGAGTCACCTGCTCCAAGCCCACAGCACAGGACCTGACTGGAAAAGGTCCCCTGTTGCAGACTGCTCCAGACATCTTGGTGGCACATTTACCACACAATAGAATGTGAGCGGGGCCCTGGAATGGGACAGATGCCAGCCTAGATAGGCAAAGCTGTCGAAGAAGGTGGTTGGAGAAGGCTCAGAGAGGCAGGGCTGGTGCCAAGTTGAGTGCTACCTGCAAACTTGGTGCAGGACTTGGGTTGACACAGCAGACAAAAGGACCAGCTACAGCAAAGGCACAAGCGGGTGGCTGAAGCAGAGGGTGAAGACCAGGGACCATATGAGAAGAGAACTGGGCAGCAGCCACCTTACAAAGAGTGTTAGAAAAATTGTGCTAAACAAGACCAACCATTGAGAATATGGCTCAGTTCAATACTTTGAAACTATTATTGCCATCCCCAGAACTTGCTCCCTTTCCTGTATTGAAACTCTGCATATTAAAAAGTAACTCCCTGTAATTGTCATATGATTCTGCCCACTGTAGTTATCTTATATGAGTGGGATCTTAGAATATTAGTTTCTAATATGGGTCTGGTTTATTTAACTTAGAATAGTATCCTCAGGATTTAACTGTATTCTAGCATGGATCAGAATTCCCTTAAGGCTGAATAATATTTCATTGCAGTTACATACCATATTTTATCTAAAACACAATCCTCAAATGCATTCCTTGGTTGTTTCCATCTTTGGATACAACTGTTGTGAATGGTGCTGCTGCACATACAGATGTACAGACCCCGAGCCCTTTCTTTCATTTCAAAAGTAGAATTGCTGGTGCACATCGTAATTCTGCTTTACCCATTAAGGAGCTGCTGTACCATTTTATATCCCACCAGCAATGCTTAAGAGTTCCAGGTTCTCTCCCTCCTCATTAATACTTATTATTGTGATTTCTTCCAAGAATCGTATAGTTATAACACTTACTGACCTTACAGCCCATTTTGAGGTAATATTTGTGTATGGTATAAAGTAAGGTTCTAAAACTATTCTTCATGTAGATTACCTGTTTTTCTAGTATCATTTGTTGAAAAAACCGACTTCCCCCTTTTTGAACGGTCTTGGCAAAAATCACTTGCTCGTAGTACGTGAGGGTTGATTTCTGGGCTCTGTGTTCTATTTTCTCTTGTTCTGGGATACCAGTATCACGCTGGTTTGATTATGGTAGCTTAGTAGGAAGTTTTAAAAGTTGCAGAGATTTAATTTGGGGAGCCTAGAAGGCCTTTGGACAAGAGAATGACACAGTCATTAAAGTATTGAGACCCTGGACGCAAATCTCCCTGACTCCTCCTTCTCTCACTTTATTTCTCTCTCTCATCTTCTGACCTTACCCTGAACATCTTTGTCCTTTGCAGCCCCTGAAGAAGATGGCTGACCGGATCAGGAAGTACCAGATCTTGAACAATGAAGTGTTTGCCATCCTGAACAAATACATGAAGTCTGTGGAAACAGACAGTTCCACTGTGGAGCATGTGCGCTGCTTCCAGCCACCCATCCACCAGTCCCTGGCCACCACCTGCTAGGCAGAGGTCCTGCAGACCCATGACCCGGAGGTGCAGAAGCAGGAAGGAAAAGGCAACTATCAGCCTGCAGCAAGGTCCCGCCAGACAGTGTGTGGGACACATCTGGAAGCAAATAAGAACCTCCCCAAATCCACCCGCACCCCTCGCAAGGGCTGGGCTTGTGCATGCTCTCCCTGCCATCTCCATGGCCGTCTTTCCATAGTGTAAATGAAAACAGAAGTAACAGGGCATTGTGTGCTTGTCTTTCTGTTCCTCTCAGCCATATTCAAGAGCTCCTAGTTTGACCCATACTCGTCCCACAGCTCTCCATCTGTGGTCCCATCCCAAGACCTCCTCCCAAGATGCCAACTCCCATCCATTGTCCACACTTGACCCCAGGACTGAAGCCTTCGACACCGAGAAGACAGTGTGGCCATCCCTGAGATGTCAGCTTGGCCTCATCCTGCTGGTGTCCACATCTCCTGCAAAGGATGTCAGACATACCACCTCTACCACCAAGAGCACACTTGGCCCAGAAACAGAGCCACGGCTAGCCAGGAAGCAATTCCTGGTTTCACATGGCGATAGGTGATATTGGCACTGGCCTTTCCTGGGCTCCCCATGAACGACTCGCCATCTCAGAACATTCGTAGAGGAGAGTCAAAAATGCTTCTACATCTGGGCCCCACTGAATGGAATTGGGTTAGGAACATAGTCAGGCCAGCTGTGTGGGAACAGGATCTGTGAGTTCAGCCAGGCTTCCGACAGCCTCACACAAAGCTGTTGAGCCATCTCATCAGCTAAATGCCTAGCACTGGGCCACACAGGGCAGTGGACGTTGAGGGCACAGCATTGAACGAGGGGTCACAGAGCTCTCACAGCCTAGGCCAGTGGCCACATCAGTATCTTCTGCTTGTGGCACAGAATCACTCAAAGAACATCTCCACAGGAAAGAAAGTCTGGGGCTGTTTCAACAGGGCCAACATCTTGCGGACAAGGAGGAGAGGAATAAAAATATACCCTTAAGGGGAAGTCTTATTATAGTTGGAACTTTCATTGTCCAGTTTGCTTCTAATGCTCCCCAAGATAGATTTTGGGGTACAGGTTCTCTCACAGGAGTATATTTACTTCTGTTTTCTTCCCTGAACCAAAATTTCCGTGAGGATCTCAGTCATGAAGTGTGATGAGATTTAAGAAAAGAAGCCTTCAAGATTCAGGAGAGTGCATCATTTTCAAAGGAAGCTAGCCCTGATTTTTAAAGAATGTGTTAAATAGAGTACATAATACATCTCGCCCAGGCAGGAAAGGAAAAAAGCAAAACACTGGAAAGAGTATTAATAACACACTCTCCTAGGAAAGATGAATTGAAATGGCTCCCATTAAACAGATGGTTCATATTTAACTTAAGAGGGATGAATGAAGGAAATGCCCATAACCAGAATTTTGTGTGATGCATTTAGTATGGTCCAAAGGCCACTTGTGTCAGAGCTTCTGGAGATACGCATATTTGTGTACCAAGTTTTGGCCCTACCTCAAATCTACAAGTTCTGAGTCTCTGGGAGTACAGCTCCAAAAATGTGCATTTTTCACTAACTATTCAAGTTATTCTAATGAGAACCACTGCTATATAGAAATCATCCTGTTAACCTTGGGTCTTGAGCTACCTCTCAGCCATGAAAGAAAATATTTGTCTTTTAGGAAGATAGCTCAGAATGGAAGCTGGTGAATCCTCCTGCCTCACCTGCCACTTCTTACTGATTCTTTTTTCTTCTGAATGGCTGTGGATGAATCACAAAGGCGGCAGAGATGTTAGGCCACATGGCAAAATGTTGTGGTAGAACATCCCATCGGAACCCACGTGAAGTCTCAGCTCCAGGACCTTCTAGGTCTCCAGCTATTGGGATCAGGAGCTGGCTGGCTGTCAGGAGATGACTAGCTTTTAAATTCTCATTCCAAATCTTTGACCACTGCTTTGTAGAGACTGGGGCCATCCAGTTAATGATTTGTTGTTTGAACAATTCTTCCTTCCCTCCATGCACTCGTAACCCCAAAGTTGACCCTCTGGGAAAAAATCACATTATCCTCAAGTGATCTGATCCCAGTAAATATGAGGTTTCCACTTTCAAGATTTTCATTTCCTCAGCCCATCAGCAGCACTTATTTATGAAAACTGGACGGGTTTAATATTTTCTTCTCTAGTATTGTTACCCCCTTTTGATTTTCTATGTGTCTAAGAAGAAAAAAGCTTAGATTTTAAAAATTTAAAAATTCTGTTTGAGAAACTGTTAAATGTACCATATTTGTATTAAGAGTTGTTGGGGATTTTTGTACAATGAATTTATTTATGGTGACATATTTACGCTTGTGATCAAATACGGATGTTAAATTCTTAAATCATATTTGCTATGCAGCTGAAGATGATATTTTGATTTGTATTTTGGGGGTGCCTGTGTTGAGTTAAACATTTTCATCTCCATTAAAACTGCTTCCAAACTAGTAAAACTAGCATCTTTGTCTTATTTACTGCTCATTTTTCAATCCTCATTGATCTGTGGAGACCACATTAAAACAGATGACTAAGGAAACAGCGTAAGAGAATTCAAGAAAATAGATAACAGGTCAGTGCTCCCTGAACTGATGTCTGACTTCACTTTCTCACTGGGCGGATTACATTTTTAAAATTTGGTATGAACTGGCAGGTACAGAAGATAGTACCTACACTTGGGGATTCTATAGCCCCCTCTCAGGGTAATTATGTACTTTACATCCCAAGCTTTAGAGCAAGAATGGAAACTAATACGTGAAAGAGATATCTGTAGCTGTATCTGTTTATATCATGTGAAATCCTTTTAACCAAGCACAATCACTCTGTGCTATGTTAGTCATTTTACAGATGGGCCACAATGTGTTTATTTTCACAGCTTCTAAGTGACACTGCTGGTATTTGCATGGAGTTCCAAAGCCTGGCCTTTTATTGTAACTGATAAGCCAGGCCAGACCCCAAAGCAAGATTTGGAGGTTTGCTAAGAGGCTTTGCGAAGTCAAACTGACCAGAGGCTCATAGCAAGAGACAGCCCCGTGTGATGGCTGTGAGTTCTTAGGCTTAAAAAAGACCAGTGCTTGGGAATCTGTCAGTGTTTGGGTTTCGTTCGGGAATATCCCCAGAGACCATGTCTGAGCGATGGGTTAACAGCTAAAGGGATTTTGGAAGTGATTGCTTCTAACTTCATCAGTGTCTTGAACCACTCGGATGGATTCACAAATCTGATGGCATTATTGCAAGGTAATGGGGGATAGAGCCCAGCTGGATGAAGAAGGCCCCTAGGGATGTGGTTTTGAAGACTATATTGTTCCCAGTCCTCTCCCCTTTTCCCTCTCTGTCTCCTGGCTGCCCTGAGTTAAGCAGCTTTCCTCCACCAGCCCCTTCTGCCATGGTCTGTTTGGCACGAGTCTAAAAGCAGTGGAGCCAGCTGGCCTGACATAACTTGGAAGAAGGGAAAGTTCATTTTGGTTTTGGAAGAAGGGAAAGTTCATTTTGGTTTTTGATTTCTGAGGTTTCAGTCCATGGTCTGCTGGCCCCCTTGCCTCAGGCCTCTGGTGAGGCACAACATCATAGCGGGGAATACACAGTAGAGCAAAGCAATGAGAACCCAAAAAGAGATGCTTCCACTTTTCCTCAAGCCCAAGCAACAGCTGTGCTCCATTATTCCAAGGCCCCTGCTTCCACTGCACCTGACCTCATATTGTTTAGAATACTCTCATGTCTCGTCCTCCCAGGGCCAAGTCGCCACTATATAGTATATCAGCCCCCAGGGCAGGAGCCGCCACTAATGGCTCCTGTTTCCAAAGTGCAATCATACTCCACTCTATGGGCCTTAAAGTCACAGACCTGAGCCTTGTGTCAGTCTAACTATGATCAGAGAGTCAGCCAGCACCCCAAGACCCTGGGGTCACAGGTTCACAAGTCCTTGAGTCAAAGGTGGTGGCCCCAAAGCTGCTATGAGCACCTGCACCCTGAAAGCCAGCATCACTGCAGATGTTTGTGGGCCATGTTAGACACTATCAAGAGATATGACTTTATGTAAGATCCTCTGTGCAAAAATCAATAGAAAAGGAAAAAGCCATAAAAACCCAGCAAGGGCTCTAAATAACCTGTGCTGTCACAGTTTCCTATAGTCTAGACAACTGGGGTGACCACAGTCATGCCAATGTGAACTAGGGCTGAAGAGTCCATATGGAGGCGACACAATCATCTACTTGAGACCAGAGCTGACACACTATTCCCGACTGCCACACTACACCCAGCTGAAAGTCTCCCTACAAAAGCCATTCTTTAAAGATTAGAGGTAATTATTCTACCAGATGGTCAGGTGACCACAGAAGAACAATAACCTAAAGAAAAAAGGAAACATGAAAATACCAAAATAACAGCAAAATTCACCATTAACTGACTTGGAAGAAAGGAAAACCTATGAACTGCCTGCAAGGAAACTCAGTAACTTTAAGAACAGTGAAATACAAGAGAGACAAACTAGTGATATAAAAAACAATTTGTGGGCTGGGGATTTAACTCAGTGGTTCCAGCAGTGCCTGCCTTGCAAATGCAAGGGCCTGGGTTCAATCCTCGGTAACCACATACAACAATGCAGGGCCGTGGAGACTCAAAGCCACCAGCAATCAGCACCACATACCACAGTGCCGGGCGTGGTGGCTCACACCTGTAATCCCAGCACTTGGGAGGCAGAGGTGGGAGGATTGCTATGAGTTCAAGGCTAAGCTCGGGGCCAGCCTGAGCTACAAAAGTGAGACCCTGCCTCAAAAAACCAATTTGTGATCTCAATGAGACATTTAACAAAGAGACAGATAGCGTTTTATAAACCAACTAGCGATCCAAGATGACTGGACAGAGGCATCCAGGACTCTTCGCCTCCACAAGAATTGACTAAACCATGACTGCATTTTGGGCTGAGTGACTGTGAGAGAACACTGGAAATCAGCAAGACACCAACTGGAACTTTGTAAAATCTGGAGACCTGGGACTGCAGGATAGTAAGAAAGGCAAAATACCCTGGCATTTTTTAAAATCACATTCCCACAGTGGGGGAGGGTATGTCTCACTTTTACAGGGTTAACGGTCAAAGAGTCCCAGGAAACCAACAGTGCGGATGCTCACAGTCCTCGTCCCTGAAAAGTTTCAAGCTCCTCACAGGCTTGTAGCCCAGTCATATTAATAACCTGAAACTAACAAGAGCCTTCCTTGGAGAAGGATCTCACGTCATCTCCCTATGGGCATCCAGGATGCTCTAGCCAAGACACATCCTCAGAAATGAGCTCTCTAAACTTGGACAACTCTAGGGGTCAGGAATCTCTGCTATTCTCATCTCTGGGAACTCCACTGCCCTGGTTCATGGGGTAGCTGTCTTGTGAACCCAACTTGGCCTAGTAGAGTGATCCCTATCACTAAAGTATGCTGGCTTTTTACACTGTAGGGGATCGGCGCTCTCCCATGGTGGGGAAAGGAGGATGCTTCCAGGAGGACTCAACCAGGAGCTATCCCTCTGGGACAAAGCACATAGCACAAAGCACATGGTTGGACTCACTAGTACCTGGCCTGAAGGCACGCACTTGAGCAGTTTCCATGACCCCACTTCAGGTCTCGACACTCAGCCATCTGCTATCCACAGGGAGGGGAGGGCACCCTGCACTTTCTGATGCTGCTCTACTACAAGAGCAGTGAGGTGGCCTTATGCAACTGCACGGCTCTCTCTGGCTCTTGCCCAACCCCTAAACATACACAGTTAAAGATGGTTAACAGGATCTACTTATCTCCAGCAATAGTCTGGCTCCCGAGTGGGCACCACCAGCAGCAGGACGTTTCTGCTACCTGCTACCATGCTGCTCCATGATGCCAGGCAGCTGCCTACTTGTACTCCATCCCATTTACCAAGCAGTGTGTCAGGACTGGAGGGAGTGCTGTGGTTCTGACCTCTAAGCACCGCACTCAGACACCTGCTACTTGTACTCATGCAGCTCTGAGCCTGCGCCACTGATTCAGAACACAAGTCATCGCCCCTAGCTATCAATGCCAGAAGCGCTTGTTAGTAGTAGTGCCTGAGGAAATATCCATCACCTGATGCAGACCACCTTACAAGTAGCTCACAGCACCTACAGCTTCTGTTCTCTACGCCACGCCTGCAGGATCTGTCACAGTGTCCCAGACTTTTGTGTGGCTTCCAGAGAATATGGGTCTCTCACCTCTTCTGGACTATGCATTGGGCCGAAAGTAGAATCATACCCAAAAAAGCTATAAGGAGAGTACACTAGGATACCCAACTAGAAATAAGGCCCAGCACTGCATAACAAACCAACTTCACACCACACATTGTCATGAGAATGGTTCTTAGTAAAAAGGCTGACCAATAAAAATAAAGAGACAGCTGACCAACCGGACGTGCAATCTCAAACTAGAAGCACAGGAAATATGAAAAGCCAGAGTGTTTTATGCCTCCAAAACAGAGGAATTCTAGTAACAGCTTCCTGCCTCCAGATGATATGAATGAAATATCTGATAAAGAACTTCAAAGAATGATTATAAAAAAAGCTCAGGATCTAAGAGAACTAGATAAACAGTTAATTAAACTGGAAAGACAATACAGAATATGAATGTGAAATTAATCAAATAAGTAGATTTTGAAAAAACAAACCAGAAATCTTAGAAATGAATAGTTCAATCAGTACAATAAAACAGATAGCTTTCCTCAACAATAGACTAGATCAAACACAAGAAATACTCTCTAAACCGGAAACAGGTCTTCTGACTATCTAGGTTTTTGTTTGTTTATTTGTTTTTTAGTGAATGAAGAGAATGTTCAATAACTTTGAGATACCATTAAATCCACAAATATTCATACTTTTCAAATAACCAAAGGTGAAATAAAAGTGTTTGGCCCAGAAAACTTCCCTAATTTTGAGGAAGACATGAACATCCATGTATTAGAGGCTAGAATTATTCCAAATAGGCACAGCCAAAAAAGACCTATAACGATGGCATGAGATAGTCAAACTGTCAAAAGTGCTAAAGTCTATAAGAGAAAAGTTCCAGCTCACATTTAAGGACATCTTCATTAGACTGATAAATTTTTAATAGAAACCCTACTGGTTAGAGTGGGCTGTAATGATGTATTCCAAGTCCTAAAACAAAATAACTGGCCCCTAGGATTACCATAGCTGGCAAGGATTTCCCTCAGAAATGAAGGAGAAATAAATCTCTTCCATGACAGGCATGAACTGAGAAAATCTGTGATGACTAGACCAGGTTTACAGGTGATATGTAAGGCAATTCTATATCCAGAAGTGCAAGAATGATAACTATTTTTAAGAAAACATGGGAAAGCATAAATCCTACTGCAAGAATGGATAACAAAAGAAATATAGAAAAGAATCAACCATTATCAATGCAGAAAGCCATCAAACCACAAAGACATACAGGAGAAGGTAAAGGACAAACAATATTCAAAATACCAGGTATTTAGCTCAGTGGTTCCAGTGCTTGCTTCACAAGAGCAGGATCCTAAGTTTGATCCCCAGTACAAAAACAGAACACAAACAAAAAAAACCTAGAAGACAATTTTTAAAAATAACAGCAAGAATTTCTTACATATCAATAACTTTGAATGAATACAGTAGAACAAAGGCAGCAATATCTTGCCTATAAAAAATACACGTTGGGGCAGTGGTAGCAAACCACTGCGTGTTGTTTTAAGATAAAAGATGTTAATGTATGAGTTATTTTCTCCAAACTAAAATCTCAGTATTCAAGTTTAATTACAGTGTTGGCACTTTGCTATCCATACAAGAGTTTGTGGTTACAGCCTGGACAGTCCTCTTAAAGGATCTCTTCCTTGCTGAGGGGTATGGTGGCACACAACTGTAATCCCAACCTTTAGGAGGCCGAGACAGAAGAATTGAATTTGAGGCCAGCTTGAGCTATATAGGGAGTTTAAGGCCAGCCTGGATTATGTAATGACCCATCCCTGCCCCCAAAGAAAATAAAATGAAACACACAAAGAATTGCACCTTATCAGTAAAAGCAGTACTAACACAGAAGCATGTATATAAAAAAAAGATATACTACAGAACAAAGATTTTGCCAGACATATTGGTTCATGTCTGTCATCCCAGATACGCAGGAGAATGGGATAAAATGATCATAAATTGAGGATAGAATGGGCAATTTAAGCTGTCTGAAAAAGGGGTGGAGAGCTGGGAGGTACCTCAGCGGTGGCAGAGTGCTCTCCTAGCATGTACAAAGCTCTGTTTCCAGCGATGGAAGGGGACAGAAGCAGTGAGAAGGGTGACAAAGAGGGACCAGGAGAGGGAAAGAGGGAGAAAGAAAAGGAAGGAGAGCGGAAGGAAGGGAGGGAGGCGGGGAGAGACGCAGGAGAGGAAAGAAAGGAAATGTTTAACTATTGATGCAACTCAAGGATTTACAAATGCAAGAAAACACACCACTAAATAGTAGAAATAAAGATCAGAGCAGACGCAAATGAAATAATCTAAATACAAAAGATCAATAAAAGAGTTGCGTTTTTTTCTGAAAAATAAGAAAAAATCAAATCTTTAGCTAGACTAATGCACCAAAACAGCAAAGACCCCCCAAAAATTAGAGATGAATAGGAGACATTATAGTCAATATTGCAGACATAAAAGGATCAAAAGAGATTATTATGAAAAAATATATGCTAACAAATTGGAAAGCCTTGAAGTAATGAAATATTTCTGGACATATATTGTCTACCAGAACTGAAGAAAAAAATCCTGACTAGACAAAATACAAGCAATGCAATTAAATCAAAAAATACTCTCAACAACAATAAAGCCCTTGAGATTTGGTTTCAGTGCCAAATTTCACCAAACTTTTAAAGATTAACTAATGCCAACTGTTTCAAATTTTTCAAAATGAAGTAAACCCTTTCCAATTTGTTATATGGGGCCAGCATCACCCTTTTATCAAAACAAGACAAATATATAATCAAACGTGACAACGATGGATCAGTCTCTCTGATGAACATTACACAAAAACTTAACAAAATACCAGCAAGTCAAATTCACCACTATCATTATCATTTACCATTAGCAAGGTGGTTTTATCTCAGGACTACAAAATGCAAACCAATAAATATATCACACATTAATAGAATAAGTGATAAACCATATTAACCATCTCAAAAGATACAGAAAAAGCATAAGACTGAACATCATTTCATGGTAAAATCCTTAAAAAAAAAAATCAAGTACAGAAGGGTCAAATCTCAACATGAAGGCTACTTACATATGACAAACTCACATACAACACTGTCCTGAATGAGAGAAAATGGAAAGTATTCCCCTAGGATCAGGAGCAAGATAAGAGTGTTCATTCTTACTACTACTCTTATTCAGTATAGTACTAGAGGTGTTATCCAGACAAGCAGGCAAGAGAAAGAAATAAAAGGCAAGTAAATAGGGAAAAAGCGAACATATGCTTGTTTGGAGATGATAATTCTACATATGGGAAAATATAAAGACTCCACCCAAAGACTATTAGAACTGATAAAGTCAGTGAAGTAGCAGAATACAAAGTCAATCTATTAAAAAATGTTTAGAAAAAAATCAAATACATTCCCATCTACAATAGCTATAAAAAATTTCTAAGGGGGCTGAGGATTTAGCCCAGTGGTTCCGGCGCCTGTCTTGTAAGCACAAGGGTCTGGGTTCGATTCCCCAGTAACCACATACCATACTGGGCATGGAGACTCATGCCCAGCAGCAACCAGCACCACATACCACAGTGCCGGGCGTGGTGGCTCACGCCTGTAATCCCAGCACTCGGGAGGCAGAGGCAGGAGGATTGCTGTGATGTGAGTTTGAGGCTGAGCTCAGGGCCAGCCTGAACTACAAAGCAAGACACTGTCTCAAAAAAAAAAAAAAAGTACCAGTCCACATTTCCCAAAGGAAATAAAATTGGCACACTGAAAAAACGCCTGCATTCTACATTCACTGCAGCACTATTCACAATGGCAAAATATGAAATCAGCTTAGGTGCTTATCACACAAAAGAAAATGTGATTACACACACACACACACACACACACACACTCTCTCTCTCTCTCTCTCTCTCTCTCTCTCTCGTGTTTTTCAGCCATAAAAAGAATGAGGTCCTGTCAATTACAGTAAAACGGATGAAACTGGATGGCGTTACATTAAATGAAGTTTAAGTGAAACAAACAAAATGCAGAAAGACAAAAATTAATCTGAAAAGCAGTACAGTGATCACTGGAGACTGGGAAGTGGGAGGGGTGTTAAAAAAAAAAAAGAGTCTGGGTTATATCACAGCATGCTATATGGTGGTGGCTCACGCCTGTAATCCCAGTACTCGGGAGGCAGAGGCAGGAGGATTGCTGTGATGTGAGTTGGAGGCTGAGCTCAGGGCCAGCCTGAACTACAAAAGTGAGACCCTGTCTCAAAAAAACCTAAAAAAAAAAAAAAAGAAGTCTTCAAGTGGAAATAAAAAGGCTAATTATTAACATGAAAGCATACAAAAGTAAAAAACAAATTCACTGGCAGCCATATACGGTGGCACACACTTGTGTTTCCAATACTCAGGAGGCTGAGGCAGGAGGAGTGCTGTGGGTTTGAGACCAGCCTGAGCTACATAGTATGTTTAAAACTTGCCTGAATTACATAGCAAGACCTTGTATAAACAAAACAAAACAAAAACCCTCACTGGT
>PVIR01013386.1:8625-42527 GCA_004026965.1 Petromus typicus
TGAGGCTGAGCTCAGGGCCAGCCTGAACCACAAAGCGAGACCCTGTCTCAAAAAACCTAAAAAAAAAAAAAAAAAAAAAGTGGACTGCATAGCAGAGCTAGCCACTAGACTAAGGCAAATTCAAGTCAGAAAGAGGCCACAAAAGACTCTAACTAAAGTTTGATCAAAAGAGACTGTTGATACTTCACTGAGGAATTACATATTGTTGTAAAGATTACAACTACTCATTTTTGGGTTGAAATGCCAATGTAAAATAAAATAAAGAAGAAAATGAAAAACAACAATAAAAAAGAACTAACAAAGAAATGCCAACTTACATTCTTTTTATATTGTTGAACATATTGCTCCATTTCTCATCCTGAGCTTGAGGTTATTATCTAACTCTTTTAAAAAAAATATTTATTGGCATATTTTATATACACAACATATTCACACTCAACATTGACAATTTGTACCAGTGTATGACATGACTTGATTCTCATTTTTTCCCATTCCACTACCCACCCTACAATCCCCTACCCCCTATATACATAAGCTTTGTTTCTTTTTTTTTTATTAACATACAATTTTTTCTTTCCCCTTGTTACTACCCCTACTCTCATTTCCTTTTGAATATTTTCTATTTCACAATATCTGTCATACATTCTAGAACTCATTTAATTTTCATTTTATCATACCAGAGAAAAGATACGGTATTTACACTTCTGTGACCTATTTATTTCACTTGTGAGTATGTCCTTAAGATACAAGTATGTCCATTTGAGTATAAATAATTCAAACTTATTTTATGGCAGAGTAATTCTCCATTTTATTTAAAAAAAAAACAAAAACCAAAATCTACATCTTTTTTATCCAGTATCCAGTTGATGGACATCTGAGTTGTTTCCAAGATTTGGCTACCACATACTGAGGTGCTATAAACACAGGTGCACATAGGCTACTGTGATATGAATCTTTTAATTCTTTCATATACCTAGCAGGGGAATAGCACAGTCAAATGGAACCTCCAATCCTTGTTTATTGAGGAATCTCCACAGTGGTAGCACCAGTCTACTTTCCCACCAATAGTGGAGAAGGGTTCCTTTCTGCCAACAGCCTCACCAGCATTTGTTTTGGCTAATTTCGAGATAGCAGCCGTTCTTTGTGGAATGAGATGAAATCTCAGTGTTGTTTTCATCTGCATCTCTTGAATGACCAGTGATATTGAGCATTTCTTCATATGCTTCTTAGCTGCTTTTACTTCTTCCTCTGAAAAATATCTGTTCATTTCAGATGCCCATTTTTTAATTGGGTCTTTAAATTTGGGGTGGGCTGGGCTGGGGATTTGGCTCAGTGGTTCCGGCACCTGTCTGGCAAGCACAGGGCCCAGGTTTGATCCCCCTGTAACCACATACAATACTGGGCGTGGAGACTCACACCCAGCAGCAATCAGTACCACATACCACAGTGCCGGGTGTGGTGGCTCACGCCTGTAATCCCAGCACTTGGGAGGCAGAGGCAGGAGGATTGCTGTGATGTGAGTTGGAGGCTGAGCTCAGGGCCAGCCTGAACCACAAAGCAAGACCCTGTCTCAAAAAAAAAAAAAAATTTGTGGTGGGCTGATGTTTTGTGTATTCTAAACAGTAGTCCTTTGTTTGAGAAACAGCTGGTAAAAATTTTTTCCCATATTGTTGGATGTCTTTTGGCTCTGCCGGTAGCCTCTCTTGCTGTGCAGAAGCTTTTTAATAGCATGAGTTCCCATTTGTTGATTCTTTCTGCTAGTTCTTGTGCTACAGAGGTTTTGTTCATAAAGTCTTTCCCTAAGCCAATATCCCCAAGAGTTCTACCTACCCTGTTTTCCAGCAGGTTTAGTGTTTCTGTTTTAATATTGAGGTCTCTAATCCACTTTGGTTTTACATGAGTACATGGTGAAAGAGGTCTATCTTTAGCCTTTGGTAGGTTAAAACCCAGTTTTTCTAGCATTTGTTAAAGAGGCTATCTTTCCTACATTGAGGATATTTGGCTCCTTTGTCAAAGATGATATGGTTATGGTTTAGCATATCTCGAGTTATTCCTGGATCTTCTAATCTATTCCACTGATCCTCACTGATCCTTTTACTTTGCCAGTACCATGCAGTTTTTATCACAGTGGCTTTGTAGCATAGTTTCAAGTTGGGGATCATGATACACCCAGCCATATCCTTGTCCCCTAGAATTGGCTTTTATTATTCTAGGTCTTTTGTGGTTCCAGATGAATTTTTGGATTATTTTCTCTAGATCTCTGAAATATACTGTTGGGATTTCAATCAGGATTGTATTGAATCTATAGAATAGTTGTGTTGGGGCCGGGGATATAGCTCAGTGGTTCCGGCACCTGTCTGGCAAGCGCAAGGGCCTGGATTTGATCCCTAGTAACCACATAACATACTGGGTGTGGAGACTCACCCCAGCAGCAGCCAGTACCACATACCACAGTGCCGGGCGTGGTGGCTCATGCCTGTAATCCCAGCACTTGGGAGGCAGAAGCAGGAGGATTGCTGTGATGTAAGTTTGAGGCTGAGCTCAGGGTCAGCCTGAACCACAAAGCGAGACCCTTTCTGAAAAAAACCTTAAAAAAAATAAATAAATAAATTGAAAAAAAAAAAGAATAGTTGTGTTAATATAGCCATTTTGATGATATTGTTTCTTTCTACCCAGGAACAAAGGATGTCTCTCTGTTTTCTGCTATCTTCTTCTATTTACTTTTTCAGAGTATTATACTTTTCAGAGTAGAGGTCTTTCACCTCCTTTGTTAGATTCCTAGATATTTCATTTTGGGGGATGCTGTTATGAAAGGGCGTGACTCCCCAATTTCTCTCTCAGTGGACCTGTTATTTGTGTATACAAAGGCTATTGATTTTTGTCATTGACCTTCTATCCAGCTGCGCTACAACTAGCAGTTGTTTGGTGGAGGTTTTAGGAGCTTTTGTATAGAAGATCTTGTCATTTGGCAAATAATGACAGTTTAACTTCTTCTTTCCTATCTGTATTCCTTTTATTTATTTCTCTTGTCCAATTGCTGTGGCTAATTTTTATACTACTATATTGAACAGGAGTGGTGATAGTGGACATGCTTTTCTCTTTCTTGATCTTAGTGTGAATGGTGTCAGGTTTTCACCGTTTAGTATGATGCTGCCTGTTAGTTTCTCATAAATAGTTTTTATTAGGTTGAGATGAAGTCTGTTTCTTCCAATTTTCTGTAGCGTTTTGATCATGAATGAGTACTGATATTTTGTCAGATGCTTCTTCTGCATCAATTGAGATGACCATGTGGTTTTTGTCCTTGAGTCTGTTCATGCAATATATTTTATTTATTGATTTACATATGTTAAACCATCCTTGCATCCCTGGGATGAATCCAACTTGGTCAGGGTGTATGATCTTCTTCATGGCTCTCTGTATTCTGTTTGCCAGTATCTTATTGAGGATTTTTGAATCAGTGTTCATTAGGGAGATTGGCCTGTAATTCTCTTTTTTGGTTGAGTCTTTCTCTCCTTTTGGAATCAATGTAATTGTTGCCTCCAAGAACGAATTTGGGAGTACTGCTTTGCTTTTGATTTCATTAAAAATGTTTGAAAAGTAGTGACTTAACTCTTCTTTGAAAGTTCTGTAGAATTCATCAGGACCAGGACCTTTCTTTATTGGTAGATTTTTTATTACATTTTCAATTTCACAGATTGTTATTGGGATGTTTAACATTTTTATATCTTCTTCATTCAACTTTGCAAGTTCATATGTATCTAGAAATCTATTAATTTCTTCTACATTTTCCATCTTATTGGGATACAAATTTTCAAAGTAGGTGTTTATTACCCTCTGGATTTCTGTTGCTTTGGTGGTGATTTCCCCCTTTTCATTTTTTTTTTTTTTTAAGGTTTTTTGAGACAGGATTTCGCTTTGTGGTTCAGGCTGGCCCTGAGCTCAGCCTCAAACTCACATCACAGCAATCCTCCTGCCTCTGCCTCGCGAGTGCTGGGATTACAGGCGTGAGCCACCACACCCGGCACTGATATGTGGTACTGGTTGCTGCTGGGTGTGAGTCTCCACGCCCAGTATGGTATGTGGTTACCGGGGAATCGAACCCGGGCCCTTGCGCTTGCAAGACCGGCGCCGGAACCACTAAGCTAACTCCCCAGCCCCCCCTTTTCGTTTCTAATAGCATGGATTTGAGCCTTTTCCTTCCTTTACTTGATAAGGTGGACAAAGGGTCTATAAATTTTGTTTATCCTTTCAAAAATCCAACTCTTTAATATGTTGATTTTTTGTATTGTTCTCTTAGTCTCTGTTGCATTAATTTCTTCTCTGATCCTAATAATTTCCTCCCTAGTATGAGCTTCTATTTATCTTGCTCCTCTTTTTCTCATAGCTTAAGGTTCAGCATTAGATTGATTATTTGCACTTCCACTGTTTTCCTGGTATAGGCATTCACCGCTATGAATTTCCCTTGCAGAATTGCTTTCATTGTGTCCCATAAATTCCTGTATCTTACATTGGACTTATTGTTTAATTATAAAATTATTTAATTTCTTCTGTGACTCACTGGTTGTTCAGCAGAGTGTTGTTCAATTTCTACAGTTTGGTGAGGATTTTGGAATTTCTTTTTCTATTCAGCTCCAATTTCAAGGCACTATGGTCTGACAGTATATAGAGGATAACTTCAGTTCCTTTGCATTTATTTAAATGTGTTCTATGAACTAGCATGTGGTCTGTTTTGGAGAATGTCCTGTGAGCAGCTGAGAAGAATGTATATTCTGACTTTGTGAGGTGAAATACTCCCACATATATTAAGTCCATTTGTTCAAAGGTTTGGTTCAAGGATTTCCTTACTGATTTTTTGTCCATTTGATGTCTGTTTGTGACAGCAGGGTATTGAAGTCCCCTACTATGACTGTATTAGTGCTTATCTGGCTTTTCTTATCTATTAATTGTTTTGTGGAGTTGAGTGCACTGGAGTTTGGTGCACAGATATTTATGAATGCCATCTCTTTGTCTTGGACTGTTCCTTGTATGAGGATATAATATCTCCCTGTCTGTGTCTGTCTCTCTCTCTGTCTCTGTCTCTGTCTCTCTCTTTCTCTCTCTCTCTCTCTCTCTCTCTCTCTCTCTCTCTCTCTCTCTCTCGTATGAGACTGAGTCTTACTTTTGTAGTTCTGGCTGGGCCAAATTCACTGTGTAGCCCAGGCCAGCCTCGAACTCGCAGCAGTCTTATTCAATATCTACAGATAAGTACGTGGTGTCTCTGGAGGTTCTTCCCCATGCAACAGTCATGTCCAGTTTGGCTCACAAGGTGATGGCGATTCCAAGGCTTTCTGTTCTTGCCCAAAAGGGAATGAAGGTCCTGTGGGCTTCTGGTCTGGTTCCAAAGGCAGGAAAACTGCCGGCCTGGGTCTTTCCTGCTGGAAGTCAGTACATGACCCTTGCTGCACTTTACAGACTTGCCTACCTGGGAATGGAGGTCCTGAGGTTTTTGGTTTGGTCTGGATGACAGGAATGCTGCTTGCCAGCTCTAGAAATCACCTTATGTACTTTTTTTTTTTAAAACAGTATTTTCTTTGCTGTTAGTATATTAATTTTCATTATGCCTTAGATTTCTTAAAATTAGTGAAACAGTGTTTGGAAAAAATAAGATAGATTTTAAAGTACACTTATATAATGGCTTCAAATGAATCAGTGATTTTGTAAAGATGAGAATACAGTTTTAATTAGGGATAATTCTGTCCCACCCTATGTGACAGAGTGGACTCTTCAGATACTTAACAGTATGAGAGGTCAGTGTGACACCAGGCACAATGTTTTGATGCCTTGGTGAATGGAAAGCACAGTCTGGAGATAAAAAGTGAAGAAAGGTTTATTATTTATAACAAATGAAGAGTGCCTAGAGAGTCTTTTGTTTGTGTCTTTACCTTTGCAGAACATAATAGCTACTTTCATTCTGGGGAATTGATATATGAATACATCATACTATTTTCTCTTTTTTTGCCTTATCCCCACCATCCTCTACCCCTATATCCACAAAGTCTGCCTTTTTACAGTACTCAGATGGGATTGAACCTAGGGCCTTTGCATTGAGCTACATTTTTCAGCCCCCTATTTTTTAAAAAAAATTTGAGACACGATCTCACTAAGTTGCTAAAATAGGCTGAGCTCAGACTTCGAGTCTTCCTACCATATTCTTTTTGCTTCCCACTCCTCCCTCCTTTATTTAAGTTTTTAACTTAAAATTTAAGTTTTTTTATAGAACAAAAGCTACTTAATATCTAGCTTTCCATGTCTGATTTATTTCAAATAAAATTAAGGCCTGAAGTTCTATCCATTTTGCTGCAATGACATGACTTTGTTCATCTCAGTGGCTGAATAATAATGTATTTATTTACCACACTTTCTTTATCCATTGTTTGTTGCTGGACATTTCATCATAGTGCAGTAACACTGCGCTATGAATACCTATATTTATAGCATTGCATCTCACAGCTAGGATATTAAACAGCCTGGAGATAATTCTCAAACCAGTACCAATTAAAGACAGCAAAGAATTGTTACTGGAGAGACATGTACACATGCATATTATAAACTTTATATGGAGAAAATTGGAAGATTAGTGAGGCTTAGTTTGGTACACATCCCATATACCCCCAGAAGGCAAATGTGTACTACCTCTGGACAGCAAATTTAGTATTTTTGTTTTTTTCTTGTTTTGTTTTGAGGCAGTCTTACTGTCTAGCTGCAGCTGGCCTCAAAATCTGTCTTCCTTCATCTGCCTACCAGTGTTGGGAATACAAGCCTGTGCCACTAGCTAGAATTTAATAATATAATAAGCAACGTTTACTCTCAGTCGCCTAGAAGGAGTAAGAATCATTTAGACTTTTCCCAATTCCTTGTAATTTTCTGTGGAAGGCCTTCAGTAAAGTAAGAAACAACCTTGGCCGGGAGTGGTGTGGGGGTTGGGGGGTGGCACTCCTGTAACCCCAGCATGTGGAAGAATGAAACAAGAGGATTGAGATTGAGGCCAGTTTGAACAGCATAGTGAGACCCTGTCTCAAAGTGAAAAATAAAAAGGCCAGAGGATGTAGCTTGGTGAGAAGGCTCTGGGTTTAATCCCTAATACTGTTAAAAAACTAAACAAAAGCCCTGCAACTTTGAAGGAGCAGGAGCATTAGCAGTTAAGTAAAGCTGCACAGGACACTCCTTACGCCCACAGGTGAGTCTGCCATGTTTGGCCATGTTTTCAGAAAATATTAATTCAGCCTGTGGATACCAGGGCAATGTGATTGTAAAGGGGACTCCTAAAAATTTCTCCTATGTCATGAACTCAAGTTCCTAAGTCTAGAGCCGTGTCTTAAAACCTTTTCTTCATCACAAAATGTTTTGAACCCTAGTGGCCCTATGTTTCAAAGGATTTTCTTTTCAATAAATTTAACTCTTAATGTTCCTCATTTGTCCTAAGAAAGACATATAATTTCCAGGCCATGCGTCTAACATATCAAACACCTACAATTTGTGACACACAGCTGCATTTTTTTGTTTTTCCCTCTTTCCTTTCCCTTCCTCCTTCCTTTCCCCCAAAACAACCCATATATCCTGACCTTGCAATTCTTACCTTCTCCATGTTTCTGTGAATCTCAGAGGATTCT
This sequence comes from Petromus typicus, assembly GCA_004026965.1. Lineage (NCBI taxonomy): Eukaryota > Metazoa > Chordata > Mammalia > Rodentia > Petromuridae > Petromus > Petromus typicus. Next base: position 16,275 of record PVIR01013386.1, read on the forward strand.
GAGTTAGAAATCAGAACATCAGTAGGAACAAAACTTATGTAGCCTAGCTATTTTGTATGATTCTGAGATGTGTGAAATTGCAAAGAATAATTAACATGTGTCTAGCATCCCAGAACTTCCAATTAAGTATGAATTTTAATTGCAAAGAGTAACAGAATTATTACAACAAAATCAGAATATATTAGCAAAAAGTAATTTTAAAAGCAATTTTTATATATAAGTATATGGACTTTTAAAAAATAATAGATGGACACATCCTTTATTTCATAACCCTTCACTATCTGCAAAGAAATTACTGTAACAGTGTTTTTTAATACTACATATCTGATTTCTGATTCTATAATTAATTCAGTTAATCCTTTATGGTTGGATTTAGGAGTTTCCCACTTACTGAAATTAAAAATAGCTTTCTGTTTAGTATCCTTGTTGCTAAATCTTTACATATACCCCTAATTATTATTTCCCTGGGAAAAACTTCCAACAGAAAAACGACTGGGCCTGCTTGTTTTAAAATTATTGAAAAGTACTGCCAGGGCCGGGGAGTTAGCTCAGTGGTTCCGGCGCCTGTCTCGCAAGCGCAAGGACCCGGGTTCGATTCCCCGGTAACCACATAACAATACTGGGTGTGGAGACCCACACCCAGCAGCAACCAGTACCACATACCACAGTGCCGGGCGTGGTGGCTCACGCCTGTAATCCCAGCACTCAAGAGGCAGACGCAGGAGGATTGTGATGTGAGTTTGAGGCTGAGCTCAGGGCCAGCCTGAACCACAAAGCGAGACCCTGTCTCCAAAAACCTAAAAAAAAGTACTGCCAAATTATTTTTCAGAGGATTGTGCTAATTGACATTCAGGAATCTGGATCGAATTGAGATTTTAGATGCATACTCACAAGAAAAATTGTTACTATCAGAATAGGAATACAAAGTGCAAAGTCACTGACAAACAATACAGGGTATATGAATTCAGAAAAAGGAGATCATCTTTAATAGGCAGACAAAGAATCTTTCTTGAAAGAGAAATGGAGATGGGTCTTAAAGAGTAAGGGAAGACCCTGCTGGGAGATGATACAGTCATAGCAGGGCATTGGTAGAATCTGAGCCAAGGCACCTGACTTCAAGCTTTCCTCTCTGTTTTTTTTGCTCAAGAACTTAACACAGATACAATTCTCATTGTGAGAAACTAGATAACTTCAAGTGTCTGAAAAATTAAAATATTGAAGCTATTTATGGTGGCATGTGCTTATAATCTCAGCATTCAAGAGACTGAGGCAGGATGATTATGAGTTTCAGGCCGACCTGAAGTACATAATGACACCCTGTCAGAAACTTGAGAACAATAGAAAATAGATAATCAAAAGTATTGAAAAATCAATTTACTTTCTAGAAGAATTTTGGGTTGAAGCTTAGAAAATTTAAAAAATAATAAACTTTGAATCCACTGTAAAAAAATCAACCCTTGGCCAGGGATTTAGCTCAGTGGTTCCAGCTCCTCACTTGCAAGCACAGGGTCCCAAGTTTGATCCTTGGTAACAATGTTGGGCATGGTGACTCAGGTCCACAGCAGTCAGTACGACGTACCACCAAGCCATCCTTGGTGGCTCATGTCTGTAATCCCAACATTTCAGAGGCCGAAGCAGGAGGATTGCTGAGTTCGAGTCTGAGTTTAAGACCAGCCTGAACTACAAAGTGAAACCCTGTCTCAAAAAAACTAAAATAAATAAATAAGTAAACCCTTCATAAAGATTTTAAAACTGAATTCTTTTTCCAGTGTTATCTTTTCCCCTGAATTATTAGCAGTGAATAATTGGTTCAAATGTTTGCTTTGAGGATTGTGACAAGCTTTTACATAGCTTTTTTCATTAAAATTTCAAAAGCTTTGACTTTCTCTGTCATTGTCAGTTCATATTATGTATTACACAATATTTTTTGTTGTATTTTTGTTGTACAATCAGTTCTTTTAATGACATCAGACAGTACTAATGAATTCTCTTTAAGGTGTGGGTTATTGAAAAATTAAGTATCCTTGAATTTTTTTGTTTTTAACAATAGAAGGACATCTTGCTTTGAGCTGTGCCTTGCTTTTGTAGATTATGCAGTATGTTTGTCTTATGTTCCTGATGTTGAGCAATTATGTTTTTTTTCCTGATATTTTCTTCATACCTTGGGAAAATGTGGAAAGAATTTAGTACTTTATGTCCTACAGAAGTACTGTTAAGCAGATAAAATCTGTAACTCTGGCTTGAAAAATCTATGTTATAAACTACATCTAGATGTCTCCCCAAAGCCTTATATACTAAAAGGTGGGAGATTTTAGAGGTGCCTGGATCTGTGGCGTGTGAATATGGATTAAGGGTAAGTGGTAGCAAATTAGTCTACTGATTCGTTTAGTGTCATGTTGGCTGGGTGTGAGTGGTAGTAACCTGGGTGTGAGTGGCACCAACCTGGGTGTGAGTGGTACCAACCTGGGTGTGAGTGGCACCAACCAATAGGCTTGTAGCCTAAAGGGAATAAAAGGGAAAAGGAAGCTCACTACTAGCTGCTTTCTGCCATGCCACGGACTGTTTCTCCTCCTCCATGCCCTTCTCCAATGCTGTCCTGCCTTGGATCCAGATGATTATGGACTGAAACCTCTACAAAGTGTGAACTAAAATAAACCTTTCCTTCTGGGTGGGCGTTGGGTACTTTGTCCCAGCAGTGAGAAAAGTAACTAAGACACACTGCCTTTTTTTATGTAGTACACTACCTAATTGTCAGACTGTGGACAACCTCACATCCTTCAGTTTGGTAGAGTAAGCTTAGTTTATGAAGAAAACCCACAGTTAGCATGGTTTGAGCCTGTGTTGCATTTTCTTTCTTCCAGTAGAATTTTTATCTTCAGAATGTTTCTCTGTTAAACTGTACCAACAATATGCTGCCATATAGCCCCTAGTAGAACAGCAGCTGTTTCTCTTGCTGTCCCCTTGTTCTTTTCAGCTCTCCTGGAAATTGAGCTCAGGGCCTTTGTACTGAAATACATCCCCAGCCCTTTTTCATTTTAAGGCAAGTTTTCACTCAGTTGCCTATCGCTCATCCCCGATTCTGCAGAAAATAAGATCCAATAAATTCAGACTGACTACTACCTAAGTTAGTCTGATAATGAAATCCTACTCTTTAATTGATCTAGTGAGTTTCCAGTGAACACTCAGGTGGATGAGGATCAGAATCCCCCTGCCTAGCTCAGCAAGATATAAATACAGTAAGAGACTTAGAGTCAAAGCACTTGAAAGAGACCTTTTCCGAGAAAACCAGATCATAATGTTTTTCTGCTTACTTTTTTCTAGGTTCATTATTTTATCCTCATTTGAGAGAATCACCCATAGAATACCTCCCCTATTGTTTGATTACTGATTACGCTGATTAATACTTACTTGCCACTGAGTGGGAAAGTGGTGTACAGTGCTTTTTCTAGAATTTCAGCTGATCTGCAAAGCTGCTAATTGTGAAAATATTTGGGCTGCATTAATTTCCCACCTTCCTTTTATTACCTCAACCATGTATTTCCTGCAGGGAGTATGATGCACATGAGCACATTAACATAGGATGCATTAGTAGAGCTCACTAATTAGAGTTTTTCTGATGATCTGCTCTTGACATACAGGCAGCAAAAAATGAGTATTATCTCATACCAAATGAAGCATGGCACTGCCCCTCAATAGAGTTTGTACAGGATTAGCCTATTCATAAACAGATTAGCACTCAATGCTTTTTTTTTTTTTTTTAAAGATTTTTTCACTAAGGTCATTTAAATCGCTGACTGAATTCTCATCATAGGGAACTCTGTCAAGTCCAGGTATTCTTTCTGTTATTGTTTCTGTTGTTGTTTGTTTTTTTAGTTATTTGAGACAAGGTCTTGCCATATAGGTCAGCCTACCCTTAAAATCACTATGTAACCCAGGCTAGCCTTGAACTCACGGCAGTCCTCCTATCTCAGCCTTCCAAGTGCTAGGATTACAGTGGTGAGTAAGGTGCAGTAATTTATGGCTTTAAATAACCTCACATGGCCTCTAGTTTGTCTTTCTTCACATGTTGGAATAGAATGGCCAAGTCAAGTCACTGGATACTTCAGAGAGTTAAATGGAAGACTCATCTGCAGTTGTACTTCACATTGGTCATAAGTGAGTATACTGATTAGGCACATTAAATATGCCCAGGCTGTCTTTTGATCCAATGGAATTTGACTAATTCACTCCCTCTTTTTTGTACATTGTATACTTGGGATAAAAGGTAACATTTCTGTGATATTTTTGTTCATTATTATACTGTCAAGGAAGAATTTCTTTGAAAGGCAGTAGGTGATAGGGAGAAAAGTAAATTATTTATGTTAAATACTACAGTAGTTAACTAATATAGTTAAATAATACATAGGTTAAATACTATGGTATGCTTTTATTCATATCATTTCACTTAATTATCACATTAATTCTAAGTAAATTATAGAATTCTCATTTTTAGAAATCAAATTAAGGCTCAGAAATGTTTGCTGTGAGGTCTGACTATGCTGATCCCAAACTAATGCTGTTTCCCCAGCTGATTATTTTGGTTACCATTATGCAGATGTTGATTGGAGTAACTGAACTTTCTTTTTAGGCCGAGGCTGTAACTGAATAGTAGAGTAGTTACTGAGCACGCACAGGGTTTCTCAGCACTGCAGGATGGCTGGTATCAGTGCTACGGTGGGAAGTTTTTTAGTTTCAATCTTGAATCCAATTATCTTTTTAAATGATATACAGGAAATAAAAATTATATATATGAATGATATAACATGCAGTATTTGACATGTACGTATTATGTAATGCTTAAATCAGGTTAAACATATGTGTGTGTGTACATATATATATATAATCTCCTTAAACAGTTATTCTTTCTTCATAGTAAAAACTTCCAACTGCTTTCTTTTAGCCTTTTGAAATGTATTTTTCTTAGTAGTTATCTATAGTCAGCATACTCTGTAATAGTACCCTAGAGCTTCTTGTTACATCTAACTGTAACCTACTGTCCCTTGATCAGCCTTTCACCATTCCTCCCTTCCCCACTCTCCCTGGCTTCTGTTATCCACCATTCTATTCTCACCTTCTCTAAGATCAATTTTCTTAGATTACATATACCTGTGACATCATGTGGTACTTGTCTCTTGAGCTCCATCCGCATTGTTAAAAATGACAAGGTTCCATTTTTTTTATGACTGAATAGTATTCTATTTTGTGTATGTGTTATATTTTCTTTATTAATTGATGGACACTAGCTTTTCCCCATATTTTGGTCATGATGAATAATGCTATAGTGAAAATGAGCAAGCAGGTATCTTTTAACATATCAGTTTAATTTCTTTTGCATCTATATCTATGACTGGGATTGCTGAATCATATAATAGTTTTGTTTTAATATTTTGAGGACCCTGGATACTCTTTCCCATAATAAAAATGCTAAATTATATTCTCATCAACAGTGTGCAAGGGTTCCTTTGTCCTGACATTCTCATTATCAGTTGGTATCTTTAGTTTTTCTTATAAAAGCTCTTCTTACTGTAATGAAATGGTGTGCCATAGTGGTTTTAATTTTCATTTGTTTCCCTGGTGATTGTGGATGTTGAATATTTTTTATGTATCTTTTGATCCATTATATGCCTTCTTATGAGAAATACCTCTTTAGGTCTATTGCCCTTCTTATGATAGGATCTGGTGGTGGGGATTGAACTCAGGCTCTTCATACTGAACTACATACCCCAATCCTTATTTTATTTTGAGACAGGATCTCTCTAAGTCACCAAGCTGCCCAGACAGGGCCTGAACCTGTTGTCCTTCCTCAGTCTGACAAAGTACTGGGATGGCATGGGTGCACAACCACACCTTGCTCATTTTAAGTGGGATATTAGGTATTTGATGTTGAGTTTTTAAAATTCTTTGTACATTCTGGCTGTTGGTCTATTGTCAGATGGACACACTGCAGATATTTCTCCCGTTCTATAGGATGACTTTGTACTCTCTTATCTTTGCAGAAACTTGTAATGCCACTTATTTGTTTTTACTTTTGGGATCTTGTCCAGAAAAATTCCTTGCCTGTTCTTATCCTGGAATATTTGTCTTATATATTCTTCTAGTAGAGTTTTGAATTCATTTTGAGTTGATTTTTGTTACTGGTAGAAGGAGTTTAGAATCCTACTTCTGGGTGTGTACATCTAGTTTTCCCAGCACCATTTATTAAAAAGACTTTGCTTTCTCATTTCATTTGTTGAAAATCAGTTGGAGTCTCTGTTCCATTCATCAGCGTTTGTTTTTATGCCAAAAAAATCATGTAGTGTTGATTACTACCACTTTGTGAATTCAGATAGACTAATGTCTCTTTCTTTGTTCTGCTTGCTCAACATAGCTTTAAACATTCAGCTTTTAGTTTTATTTCTTAATTCCATGTAAGTTTAATTTTTTTCTAATTCTGTGAAGAATACCATTGATATTTTGATACAGATTGCCTTGAATCTGTAAGTTGCTTTGAGTGGAGAAGACATTTTAATAATACTGATTTTTCCAATCCATGAACGTGACATGTCTTTCCATTTTTTGATATTTTCTTCAATTTATTTCATCAGTGTTTTATAATCTTTATTGTAGAAATTTTTACCTCTTTGGTTAAATTCATATATGATATATTAAATATTATAATATTACATCAGTACCTTGGTACACAAACTTAATTCCACAATTAAGATTAACACTGACACCATATGATTAACATGGAATCTAACCAATGAATTTTATTTGGTTCTTGACAGTTAGGCTTATGATCAGAATGTGGAAAGAATTAAGTTCATGAACTGAGATATCATTGTATATAAATATTACTTAATAGCTATATTAAAGTGGATTATTTTCTTGATTTCTGTTGCAGATAATGACTATTGGCATATGACAGTGCTATTATTTTGTTAATTTTGTATCCTGCAGTTCTGCTGAATTTATTTATGGTAATTTTTTTTGGTGGAATTTTTAGTATTTATGTTAAAAATCACATAATCTGCAAAGCAGTGTCAACTTGACTTCTTTTCTAATTTGAATAGCCTTTGTTCCTATCTCTTGCCTTATTGCTCTGGCTGGAAATTCCACCACTATGCTGAATCAAAACAGAGACAGTCTGTGTATTTGTACTTTTTCAAGAATTAAAAAAAGCCATTCAATGTAATGCTAGCTGTTGGCTTATTATAAATGGGCTTTTATCATGTTGAACTGCATTTCTTATATGCCTCATTTGTTCTGCATGTTTATCATGAAAGGAGGTTGAATTTTATCTAAGTCCTTTTTTTGTATCAGTTGAGGCAACCATATGGTTTTTGTCTGTCATTCTGATGATCTGGCATATCATGTTTATTGACTTGCATATTTTGTATGGAACCATAGTGGCATCCTTGGGATTAATCCCACTTGATCATGGTGAATAATGTTTTTAATGTGCTGTCAAAGTTGGTTCCCTGATACTTTGTTGAGAAAGATTTTTTATGTCTATGCTTATCAAGGATATTGGCCTATAAATTTTCTTTTATGTACATGTGTCCTTACTGATTTGGGCATCATAGTAGAATAATACTGACTTTGAAGAATGTGTTAAGAATCCATTCTTCTTTTACTTTGTAGAATAACTTAAAGAGGTAATATCTCTCTTTCTCTCTCTCTCTCTCTGTCTCTCCCCCGCCATCCCTCCCTCCCTCCCTTTCATTTTCTTTTCTTGACAGGTTCTTGCTTTTGTAGTTCAGGCTGGCCCTGAGCTCACTATGTAGCCCAGGTGAGTGAACTCACAGCAGTCCTCCTGCCTCTGCTTCCCAAATGCTGAGATTATTGGCATGAGCCACCATGGCCAACATTGTGGTGTGTAGTACTGATTGCTGCTGGGTGTGAGTCACCTCGCCCAACTTTTGTTGTGTGTGGTTACTGGTAATTGAACCTAGGTCCTTGCACCTGCCAGAACCACTGTGCTAAATCCCTGGCCTAAGGAGGTAATTATTTAAATGTTCGATAGAATTCAGCTGTAGAGCTGTTTCTGGGCTTTTTAGTGGTAAGCTTTTTATTATTGATTAATTTTGATTAATTATTATTAATTTTATTATTCTCGTTACCGGTTATAAGCCTGAATTTTTTATGTGGTAATGATTCAATCTTGGTAAAGTATGTATGTCTAGGAATTTGTCTGTCTCATCTAGACTATCAAGTTGTTTGGCATATAGTTATTCAGAATGGTTTCTAATTAACTTTTATGCGTCTGTGGTGTCAGATGCAACATTTCCCCCTTTTTTCTTCTCTGATTATTTTGGTCCTATATTTCTTTTTCTGTGTTAGTTTAGCTAAGGGTTTATTTTATTTTGTTTACTCAAGAACCAACTCGGCCTTTATTTCATTGATATTTTGTATTTCTAAAAAATTAATTTGTATTAAATTTATTTCTACTCTAATCTTTATTATTTCTTTATATTGACTTTGGGTTTAGCTTGTTCTTGTCCTTCTAGTTCCTTGTCATATCATGACAGATTTTTTTCAGCATTTTAGATGTGTTTTTCTGATATGGCCACTGATTGCTACATCTGTCCCTCTTAGTATTACATAGGTTTATCCCTTAGGTTTTGGTGTGGTATATCTCCATTTTATTTGAAGAAATAGTCTGTTGTATCTAAGCTAGAGAATTTTCCATGTGCTGAAGAGAAAATATGTATTTGGTAGCAGTTAGATGGAATATTTAGAATATGTTATAAGTCTTTTTGTTCTAGAATAACTGCTGTTTCTTTGTTGATTTCCTATCTCAATGATCTGTCCAATGCTGAATGTGGGGTATCAGAATGCCCAGCTATTATGCAATGGAGTCTGTTTCTCCCAATAGGTCTGTTAATATCTGCTTTATATATTTGGGCTTATAATGAATAATGAATGTGTATATATTTAGAATTGTTATTTCTTGTTGCTGAAATTGGCCTCTTTATCTCATATAGTGACCTTTGTATTTTTTTCTTATATTATCTGATATTAATATAATATATTAATCAGTTTCTTATGATTGAGACAAAATACCCAACACTCACAACTTAAGCCAGGAGAGGTTTACTTGGACTGATGTTTCAGAAGTTTCCATCTGTAGTTGGCAGACTCAAATACGGAAGCATTGGGGAGGGGCCCGGGCAGAAGAAACCTGCTCAACTCATGATAGTGAAGAAGCAGAGAAAAGGAAAGAGTTGGGGAGGCCAGTTATACTTTTTCATGCCACACTCCCAGTTACTCAGTTCCAACCAGCCCCCACCTCGTAACAGCACATTTAGTTCTGAACTTACCTATAATTTATCTCAATGATTGTAATGGCACCCTCCACGACCCAGTCACCTTCCACAGACTTTATCTCTGAGCTCATGAGGCTTTAAGGGGAGATTCCAGACCCAAGAGCATATTCCTGCTTTCCTTTATCTTCCATTTTCATGACATATTCTATATCTTCACTTTGTACTTATCTTCAGAGAGAAAAGTGAGTTTCTTATAAGCAGCATATGGTGAATCTTACTTTATCCATTCACGTTTGGTCTTGGCATAATATATTTTGTCATAAAGGTGAATAAACATGAATAAACATTTATTCTTCAGAATATTTCTACTGATGAATTATTAATTTTAATATTATGAGTTTTATTGTACTAAACAATGAGTGGTTAGTAGGAACAAGTATCATAAAAATGAAGTATTACATTATTTTAAAAAATCATCAAAATTTTCAATATTGACTGATTTTTGGTGTATAAATTCTAATCAAGAACATCAGAAATAAAAACTTATGTGAATTACAATGAAAATAACAAACATTCCACACAAAATATGATTTTCAATTACCAAATCTAAAGCAGTCTTCATACATAACAACAGCATGTTCTATACACATGTATTGTTTACAATGAGTTACAGCATATGTTTTGCTTTCCTGCCTTTTTTGTAGGACATGCTTGACATCTCACTGGACTAGCTGTTTTGTCAGGAGATTCTTATTATGCATTATATAGTTAATAGGAACAAAAATATGGGAGTATTAAATTTTTAATATTTATTGCACATTTAGAATAAACTCTAAAGGCCAGGGATTTAGTTCAGTGGATCTGGTGTCTGCCTCACAAGAGCAAGGTTCTGAGTTCAATCTCCAGTATCAAAAAATAAATAAAATAAAATAGACACCAACATTTTCACATTAGCTGTTTACTTGCTTATAGAACCTAAAAGATAGCATCAGAAATAAAAACCTATGTGAACTATAGTGAAAATACCAATAGAACCCTACAAGAAAAATAATCTTTGCTCCAATTATCACACCCAAGGCAGTCTTCACATGGTAAAATTGCATGCTCAATATACATGTAGTCCCTTACTTATACTGTATGTATGATTTGTTTTCATGTCCTTTCTTGTAGGGCTCAGTTGACATCTTTGGATTTTCCTGTTGTAGTAGGTCCTCAGGATGCTGCACTTGCATGCTCACCTGTCAGCTTCCCAGTGTGCTCCACTGTTTTTTTGTGTGTAGTTCTCTGGGCAGAAACATTTTGTTTTTCCTCTGCTGTAAATGACCTCTTAAACATTCTAGTCCTAATCATCTAAGAAAATTTCTCTGTCATATTTTGTTTTTAATAAATAACGTCAGTTCCACTTATGGTTTTGTTGGAAATATGTCCATCTCATGCTCCCATTTTGTTTGAACTTCCCTATCAATATTTCCCTCGTCGTGCAGTGTTGATCTCAGCAGTACCAGTTTGTTTTTCTTTGACATATATAGGGCCATTGTAAATCTTTCTAAAATCCAAAGATCATACCATACATTTCTGTTGTGAAATTGCCGTGTTTCAGTTGGAATTTCTGCTTTGTTTCTATGTGAGCTCCTATACTGGTCAACTTGTGCTTTGTTAGCAAATGTAATATCAGTTAAATGGTAAACCAATTGTTGAGTGTCACATTGTGATTAATTTGGGAGATAGGAGCAGCTGATACTGTTCATAGTATCATCTGTTTGTGCAGTTCCAGGATAAATTCCTATATTGAAAGCATAGTAAGTTCATATCTACCAGGGCATTCATTTTAATGCTGTATTTTTAAGGGTGTGTATTTGTGTGTATATTTTGATATGCACTCCTTGAAGCTACAGTGGCCATGAACTCTGCTGCAAGATGTTCATTAATAGTCATACATTAGGATGGTATGGTAGTTATTCATAAATCTGTTAGACAGTGACTAGATAGCAGGTATATTATCAGTTCTTCTTTCTTGGTGATTCATTTTGTCATCAAACCTCAGGCAGAAACCAAATTTCCTCCATGTCATTGTTATTCTACAAATTTGAAGCCCACATCCGTTACTTTGCCATAAATCATTTATCTTTCTGTGATTACTATGAGAAAGCCCTGCTATGTAGAGTAGAACTATGAAATGTCAGTTCACTTAGGGAGGTGTCATAATAAATACATTTCTGAGTATGGCCTTTGATCCATCCAGAAGAGGATTATACTTTTCTTCCAGCCTTTGTGTATTTCAGAGTGACTTACAGCAATTCATCTGCTACAATTTCCATTATCAAATGGCAGCTCTGACATTGTCCAATAGGTTTCACCCTCACCAAGATCTTTACTAGATTTTTGGATCTAGTTCTAACATTGAATCATTCCAATTGGTTGTGTGACCATTTTACAACATTTCATCTAGTCAGATATGCACTCACATTGCTGTTTTCTTTGTTAACTGAGTCAAAGAGGTTTGCATTCCTTGTGCTTGTGTCAGTCAATTTTTGCTCTGTTTCACTTTTGTAGAAACTTTGGTTCATATGGTTAGCATCAAAGTCATCATCACTGTACACTCACATAACCTTCAGTTATGAAATAATGTATTTTACTATAATGGATCACCTTCATCATCAAACCATGAATAATCTGATGATTCACTTTTCATCTCCAAAATTTTCAGATTTATTTCTTTTATGTGCCGTGGTACCAAATTAAGCCATTGCTACCAGAAAAGTCAAAAGAAAACTTAAAAAAAAAATCCTAGAGTAGTGTGGGTATATTGTACCTTCTGTGATGCTCAGGTAAACACATGCAAAGCCTAGACAACACATAGTGTGGGTAAAAACTCCATAGTATGTAACCCTTTTGCATACATGCATACACTCTGTGATTCATCATACCAAGTAGATAAACAGAATGCTTCTTGTATGCCTTCAGGGTATGAACTGAGTGAGATGTACAGCTGGCTACTGTTACACTAAAAATTTACATCCTTTATTTCTGTAAGGGATGTAATTGTTATGCCCCATCGGTTAATTGGAAAATTAAATCTATCTATACCAGTCTACTTTCCTATCACTGCAACATAATACCTGATGGCCATAACTTAAAGAAGGTAGGTTTAATTTAATTAATAGTTTCAAAGGATTCAGTCCGTGTCCAGCTGGCTCCAAGGCAGATACAACATAGTGGAATGGTTTGGTAGAGCAAAGACCCTTAGATAAGCCAGCTTGGAAGCGCAGCAGTAAAATAGTGTCACAAAGATTGTCAGTGACCATATATAGTACTTACAGTACACCTTCATGATATAACTAAACAGAAGTGTATTTTACTAATCTCTGGTAGTTCCCAAGTCAATCAAGTTTACAATTAAATTTAACCAGCTTGGTAATTATTGATCAGTAAGGTTTTACTACAACTATTGTATAACTTGTTTTCCAGTTTTATTATACTTACTTTGTCTGTTCCTCTCATATTCTTCTTTGGGAGTTAAGTGAATTGCTCTAGTAGTGTGTTTCAATTCCTTGCTTAGAACTTTGAGTTTGTCTTTCATAGGTTTTTGCTTTGTGGTTACTATTAAGCTTTACAAAAGCAACCTATTGCTGATACACAGAAATGTTAGTGATTGGGACCAAACTAGCCACACCATTTCCTGAAACCAAAGCCCAACCCAGAGCAAGTCTGTGATTCCTCAATTCTCTGGAAGTGGAGAGAGTGGAAACAATACATTCCTTGTGATGAGAGTCCTGATCCTATCATCCCCCCAGAAATTAATACTTTCATTTGCTTCTGGAAAGAGGGAATAAATGAAACTATTGAGACAGTGATCGAAAAGAACAAAGTAGTGCTGTAGTTAATTGAGAAATTGAAATTATTGTTGTTGGAAATTCCGTGATTTGAGAGGCAAAATAGCACATTTTGAAGGATCAGTTTCACAACTTCAGGACCTCCTTCATCTTAAGTTTAACAAAGCCACGGAAATACTGCTTAGACCTCACCAGAATTTGTTATTGGTTGATCTCTTCATGATAACTATTCTTTACAGAGTGAAGTGGAATGCCAGCGATTTAGTTTCATTTCTCAAATGGCCAGTAATGTTAAACATTTGTCCATGTTTCCATTTACTGTTGGTACTTCATCTGAGAAATGTCTATTCATTTCAGATGCCCATTTTTGGACTGATTTTAAAGTTTAAAGGGTCTGATTTTTTTTTTTTTTTGAGTCCTTTGTATATTTTAGATGTTACTCTCTCTCGGAGTCAGTGATGATTGTTTTAGAGTTTTCAGTGATAACAGCCTGCTGTGGCACACGTGTGCCATAGGTTCACTGCCACTGGTCTGAAGAACATCTGGCAAGAAATTTCTCCCATTCTGTGAGTTGTCTCTTCACTCCAGTACTGGTTTCCTTTGCTGTGTGGAAACTTTTAAATTTAATGTGACCCCAGTTGTTGATTCTTTGTAATATTTCCGGTCTTTTTTCATAGAGTCTTTGTCTATTCCTGTGTCTTCAAGAGTTTTACCTGTTCTATCTTACAGCAGATTGTTTCAACATTTGGATCTTTGATCCAGTTCAATTTTAGTTTAATGCATAGTGGGAGATTTGCTCTTGGTTCAGTCTTCATCCTGTAGAAAGCCAGCTTTCCCAGCACCACTTAATAAATGGGCTTTTTCATCCAGTAGAACTGCTTGGCTTCTAAGGAGGCTGAGTGTCCTTGAAGTTGTTTCTGCATCTTCAGTTCTACTGACACTCAAGTCTTTTTTGGGGGAGGGGGGAAGCTAATATCATGCTGCTTTTAATCACTGATTGTTAATTATTTTTAAAGAAATAAAATATTTTTAATGTAGCTGGTCGTTTTTCATAGTTTACTAAGTTTGCTAGGAAAAATAAGTTTACAAGGACTATTAATCACTGCATAAGTCACTTGATGTCAAGTTAGAATGAACTGGTACAGTATCTTATTTTTTTTCTCTAACATTTGAACATAGTAAAAGAATCTACCACAAATCCATATAATTCCCATCTAAATTTAATAATTTTTAGCTTTATTGAGCTATTGATATGTAAAGATAAATTTTAAATGTTTCGGTTACCTTATTTATATTCTTATTCCTTTTACAATTTGCAAGTTGTTGATGCCATATTTTGCCAATGAATATCTCAATACCAATAAGACACAGACAACTATAAATCATTATACCTAAGAAGATAGAATATGGACTAGATAATTAGAATTTTGTTATTAATAAACTATCATTCGCTATTTTGAAAGTATGTTAGTTGATTTTCATAGCTCTCAGTCTAGCGGTCTGGCATGTGTTCACAGAAGTTGTTACCTTTCTGTGTCTGTGAGTGAAGTATTGGAGGGTCTTGCTCAGTTATCATCTTGCTATTTACCTTCCATTTGGATCATCTTAGATGTGATGAAGTTGCCTCAAAGTGCTCAAAGATAATTATTTTTCTTTTTAAAAAAATGTATCAAGAAATTTCCTATGTTTTTATTGTGTTTATTTGTATGGTTTATTACTTATTTATGTATAGAACATTCTAATAGTTAGTATTCACTTGTATCCTGGATACAGATTTTGAAATGGAAGAAATTTATTTGGTGTGTTAAATAATCTATAATTTTACAGGTTATATTTTACTCATGTTCTCCTTCTCACAACTTAATGCCATGAATATTAAAATCAGTATCTATCATTCATACCTGTTACCCTTACAAATTTCTACCTAAAAGATAGCTTAACTTTAAGTAGAGGTGGTTTAATAGGATCAGCATGAACTGAAGCCAGGCAGACACTAAGTGGCCTCTTCCTGTCTTTAAAGATTTAAATATGTATAAACTGAACTTGTCTAAATAAAAAATGACCTTTCTCCTTTGTAAACAAACAAACGGACAGACAGACAGTAGCTAACGTATCCAGAGTGTCCTAGAATTATTTAAAGTTTGGAAAGTACATTATTTATACAGTGCTGTCTGCGTGTCTGCTACATAACAGTCTTTGTTGCCTCATCCAGTGATAGAAAGGTAGTTATGTATGACACAGATGTCTCTATGTTGTGGTTTCTTTTCTTCTGAATAATAGTACTTTACCAGCTCTCTGTTGTTGGCAGTTCTGTCCTCTTTGAAATGTTTGATTTCATTCCAACAAGTTTATTTGTTTATAAAGTAAACCACTGGATTTGTTCCCACCAGTGATACCAAGAAGAAGCTGGGAATGAGGAAAAGAAACAACAGCGAACTAGAAGCCGTGGGACCCACAAGTCACCACAGAAAGAAGCCCAAGTGGGAAACCTTTGAACCTTTGGATACAGGCCTGTCTTTAGCGGAGGATGAAGAGCTGGTGTTGCATCTGCTCAGAAGTCAAAGCTAAATCCTTCCTCCTGCTGTGTGCTCCTTGATACTTCTGGATGTCATTGTGTGGGCAAGAAGTTTTAAGAACAAAATCAAAAAACTGATGTCGGTGCACTTAAGTACCATGAGTTCTATTCTTGGGTGACATGTTCCTAGGACAGAAACTGTCACATTTCTGACAGGCTGTGCTTTGCACCCTGATGGAGGGTACTCAGAGGCAGGATGGGTGCCGGTTTCCCGATCCACTTTTGTAGTATGTGCTCTGTTAGGTTTTATCTCTGTGGATTTCTGCTCATTATTATTGGAAATGCTCCTTCTCCCCTTTTTTGTTGTTTCTGCTTCTTGTTTTTACAGTACTGAGGATTAAATCCACGGCCTTGCACTTGCTAGACAAGCACTGCAGCGCAGAACTACATCTTCAGCCCCTGCTCCTTGTTTCACTGGCAAGTTGTGAAGTCTTGTTTTGTGGCTGGAAATTCCTGTTGTTCACTATGCAGAAGTTTCGATGTTATTCCCTGGGTGGGTTATAATTTTAACATAAAATTTTTTACCCTCCAAAGAGCCCAGCCCTGAGAAATATAGGTATTTTTTTCATTGATATGATCAATAATAAACATATTTCCCATAAAGTATTAATGTGTTCATTGTGTTTAGGATACCAGAGCATCCTCAAAGTTAGGTTCCTGAGATTGAAATGTGCTGCAAATCCCTGAAATAGTGATTCTTTTTTTCCAGATTGTTAAATTAGCCTACTCAAACATCATATCAGTTCATTCTTACTACAGATTTGCTACCAGTCATTTCTAAAACCTGTAAAAGTTCTCAGTCTGAGGAATTTGGTGACCACAACCTGAGTTCGTGGACAAAGGAAGGCCTGTAGCTCTCCTACGAGGCTCCGTTCATCAGGTGCCGTCAGTTCTTACCCAGACTCAGTCCCTGGGAATGAGGACAAAGCAGACTGGTTGCAAATAGTTGATAGATTCTTCAGAGGGAAAGATATGGTGAAGAAGTCTGGGCCTTGTTTGAAGCAGATTTCACATTCTGTAATAGTTCTATTCCTGATGCCCTTCCCCACCACACACACAAACAAAAAATGATTTTCACTCATAAGTGTTGGCTCAGTCATGAATTCGAGGAAGAGTGTGGATGTTTTGAGACCTGGATCTCTCAAACACTTTCAGTTCGGCCTTTTTGTTTTCTGCTGTTGTACTCGGTATCCTCATGAGTGGCACTGTCATCTTTCCACCGTCAAAATGAGAAACTTGATGACTAGCTCCTTCCTCTTCTCAATCTGTTCCTTACTGTTTCTGTTGCTTCCTCCTCTTCAGTGATTCTTAGTCTTCATTGGGTTTCATAGTTCTGCCTTCAGGGTTCCAAGTCTAATCAGAGATTCCCCAGACTACTACATAATCTCCTCACTGGTCACTGTATTTTGATATCACATTCTCCAACCTAATCTTCCATGAATTCTCTTCATAGCCAGTGAATCTAAACATGTTTCTTCCTGGCTATCCCTTCTGTTAAAGTGGTTTTCATGTGACATTACAGGCATTTGTTTATGAGACTCTTGCTCCTGTTGTTTGACAAACTTCTTGACAGCACCAGGACCATGTTTTGTCCATCTTATATAGCCCCAGGGCCGCATTCTGCACCTGCCTTGTAATGGGATAGTGAATTAATGAGTGGCAGAACTAAGCCAAGATAAGTTTTATTTTATTTATTTATTTATTTTTAGGTTTTTTGAGACAGGGTCTTGCCTTGTAGTTCAGGCTGGCCCTGAGTTCAGCCTCAAACTCACATCACAGCAATCCTCCTGCCTCTGCCTCCCGAGTGCTGGGATTACGCCTGGCCCTGTGGTATGTGGTACTGGTTGCTGCTGGACATGAGTCTCCACACCCAGTATGGTATGTGGTTACCGAGGATCAAACCCGGGTCCTTGAACTTGCAAGACAGGTACTGCAACCATATCGGAACCACTGAGCTAAATCCCCGGCCCCCCAAGATAAGTTTTAAAGCTGTGCTATAGCATATCACTCTACTACTGCTGTTAGAAAGGAAAGTGATGGGCATGAAAACTAGCTGGAATGGGTATTATTGGAAAGAAAGGGCTAAAGAGATGGGAAAGGATTTGAGGGAATAAGAACCTGGGAATATTTTGATATTAGAGTTTCTGCTATAAAATCTCTTAGCCTTGAATGTTTTCAAAGATCATAAAGTTATAAGAATATGTAAACTGCAGGTTTCTCACTGAATTTACAGTTTTAGATTGTTTTTTGTGATACAAATAAGGAATTGAGCTAGTTTACTCCTTATAAGCCAACGCTGAATAAATATATTGGAAGGGCTTTACGTTTGAGTTGTATTTGGTCCCTGGAGCTGAAGAGATCCTGACCAAACTGTTTGTTATAGATCATTTAATTTGCTGATTTTAAAAAAACTAGTTAAAACTTGGTTTAGGTTGGTAAGAGATCCTGTCACCTCAGACAGCAGGTGGTCCAAATCTAACTAGCCATCACGGCCCCTCCTGAATGCAGATTTTCCTACAAGTGGATATAATACTCGGGCAGGGAACAGTTAAACTCCTTCCTTGTGAATGATGCTCAGAAAATGAAAGAGAAAAGGTATGGAAACAGGAAGATGTAGATCTGAGTCCTTTGCAGTCATTCTCTAGCCAAACAGAGCTCACTTCTGAGAGCTGGGGCAAGAAGATCAACATCGCTCCATCAGAGACAAGAGGTAGGGAACCCTGATAGTACTGTTGGAATACCCAGGCTTCAACTTAATTTCTTGGGTTTCTTAGTTATCTTCTACCCAAACTAGTTGGTGAGGTATTCTTTTCCTGGAATATACAGATCCTAATGTATGCATTATAGAGAAGGATTAGCTTGACTGATTTTGAAAAATAGTTGAATGTTACAGTAGTGCTGATAAACTGATAAGACAATGCACGAGAAATTGTATTTTGTTTAGCATATATTCACCCCAGCCCTCCCCTCTATGGCAAGCATATTCTTTTCTGATCTTTTGAGACAGGGTCATGCTAAGTAGTTCGTGGTGGTTGTGCACTGACTATGCATCCCAAACTGACCAAAATTCCATCTTTGTCAAGGGAAGTGCTGAACTTCTCTCCTTTCATACAACACAAACTGACCAAAATTCACAGTGACCCACCTGCCTTAGCCTCGCAAGTGCTGGGATTACATGTGTGTGCTACCACACCCAGTGGGGAAGCACATTCTTATTATATTTCCCTCAAAATAAGACTGGCTCTTACATTAATTTTTGTTCCAAAGGCACAATAGGGCTTATTTTCAGGGAGTGTCTTATTTTTTCATACATAAGTCTGCATTTACTCATGTACAGAAATCTATATTTATTAAAATATATTCACATCATCTTTTTCTGAAACGTCATCATAACTCTCTAAACCCCTAATACTAGCCTGAATTTCCTACAACTCCATTTTCTGTGGACCCATTGACTTCAATCTCTCATGTCCTGCAAGAATGCCTTCCTTAAATGAGCATGTCTTAAGCATGTTGGCTGCTTGTAGTGCAGCAAAGTCGGAAGCGATTGTATCCCATAAGTTCTTCACCCAAGTCACAGCCTCTTGGAGGGTAGGCTTCACAAAATTTCCATTAAATCCAGTGTTAAGGGAAGACTTATGAGACAAGAGTGGGAGCAAAAATGATAGCAGTTAAAACTGATGGTCCAGGAGCCGGGGATATAGCTCAGTGGTTCCGGCGCCTGTCTTCCAAGCGCAAGGACCCGGGTTCGATCCCCGGTAACCACATACCTGTACTGGGCGTGGAGACTCACGCCCAGCAGCAACCAGTACCACATACCACAGTGCCGGGCGTGGTGGCTCACGCCTGTAATCCCAGCACTCGGGAGGCAGAGGCAGGAGGATTGCTGTGATGTGAGTTGGAGGCTGAGCTCAGGGCCAGCCTGAACCACAAAGCAAGACCCTGTCTCAAAAAACCTTAAAAAAAAAAACAAAAACAAAAACAAAAACTGATGGTCTACATGAAAGTGACAAAAAACTGCAGACAACAAAAGTCAGGATTGTCTGAGTCATGAGTGCATCGGGTGCGTCTGTAATTGAACTATGAAATTCATATCTGACATGCCCGTGTGCTTTGTTATGAAGTGCACGTGTTATCTGTGTGTTGTGTCTATATACTCTGGGCATTTGGCAATAAGCCTCATGTGTTCATCTGTTTCTCTAGGCATATCTTGTCCAAAGGTACCCGCTTGGGTATTTACAACTACTTAATTACAATTGATATCATTTAAGGGATAATTTTAATATCATACATCAGTATTTTATCATTAAATCTATCCAATGTGTATTGTGACAGACATAGTAAATGCTTCTGTCTGGCTGATGATCCTCAGGCTTGTTTTGGGGGCACAACCTATGACCATCTATAAAACCCACACTTGGGCTTATTTTCCAGTTAGGTCTTACTTTCATGGAGACACGGTGACTCCACTTACACTGATCTGTCCATGTGATGTAATTTTGGCTTGTGGAGTTTGGTGGAAGTCATTGTGTCCATCTCCTCTCCTGCCCTCCTGCCCTCCACCAGCATGTTCCAGAGAGGAGATGTTCCTTCCACCTGGGCTCCAGTGAGCGGGCAGGTGAACCATTTCAGTCACCAGAGTCACCTCCCAGATGGTAGCAAAAGAAGCTCACTGAGGCTCAAGTTCAGCACACTAACACCTGACCAGCCTAGGAAGTAAGAGAAGGTACATCCTGGACTTGTAAAAAACACAAATGGCTCCCTTTCCCACTACTGTGCAGTTGGAGGTGGGGGACAAGGAGAATCCTCACTTCAGTGTACCATGAGAAGAATAAGCAGAAAGCAGATGCTGTATGAGTGAGGGAGCTACTGCTGGAGTGCAAGAAAGAAGGAAGGCATCTGTCGTGGCATGGTCAGGTACAAGGCCAATTCTTGCTGCTTATCTGAGGCTGAGGGGCCATTTTTCAGACTCGCTAGTGTGAAATGATCCCCACCATTACATAAGGCTCTGATAGATATGCCCTGCAGCGGAAGCCTTTGGAGGGCTGCCATCTCATAAGCTGTACATGGCATTTTAGATTTGTTTGGAGCTATAAAAAATGGATAAGTTTAATTAAATGTAATTAATTTTGTTATACAACATTTGAAATATCCCGAACATGAAAAGTCATCTCTGAGACTATGAGAGGCTGCCAGAGGATGCAGATGTTCCTGGGAGGCAGTGGTATGGGTGAGTGCCTGCAGGCAGCATTCAGAGCCCTTTTTCATAAAGACACTTTACCTAGACAACTAACCATAGTATGATTTTCTTCCACAGCCCCTGCCGACCAGGCCGCTGGGGCAGGTATGCTTTAGACCGTATTACCTGGAGCCTGCTGAATCAGAAATTGACACTAATGCCTTAGCTTATGAGGGACACTGGTGCAAAACACTCTGAATGGAAAGACTGGGCAGATAACATTGTTTTTTTCTCAGAAACTGAAACTCAGGTCGTAAGTGAAAGAAGGTAATGAGAGTGGGGAGCACACCAAAGGCACAAAGACTCTGAAATTAGGAGTAAGCTGTAAGTGGAAAAGAGCACTGGGAAAAAGATGAAAGAGTAAGCAGGAAAGTGTCCAGCAGTTCACCGAGCCTGACACACTGTGGGGCGACTGGGAACTGCCAGGGGTGACTGGGCAAGGCATGCCAGCTGGCTCCTGCCATCATGTCTCTGTGACCCCAACTGGCTCTTTAGTCTCTGTATGGCTTGGCAAGAGAAGTTCGGAGATGTCTAACTGTAACTAAGCAGGCCTGAGGATAGAAGATGGGGAAGGCCGAAGAGAACAAATGATCGTTTTACATTCACATACTTGAATATATGTTTAAATGTTACCTGAAGTGCTGTCATGAACCCCGAAGTGCCACTAACAACCCCAGCCAGTAGAGAACAGTCATACTTCTTATGGATGGTCCTAGCCCTTCTTCACATGAGAATCAATGCAAAGAATTCACACCTTCCTTCCCCCAATTTAAACAAATGCTCTTTGCTCTATTCCAGCGACTGTTTCTCCAGCTGCTACCTGGTCTTGCTGCTGAAAACTATGGAAATTTTTCCCAGCAAGTCTTTCTGGCCAGATTTATAGTAGCTTGCTAAGCCTTTTATTTAAGATCCCCAGGTCTCAAGAGTTTGGGTTAATAGGCAGAGCAGCCTCATGTGTCTTAGCCTTAGATTTGTGAGTAAGTCTGTCTCCTTCACTGCCTGAGGTATGAGACCCCATGGCTTGAACTAGTCTGAGTAGTCTGAGTTTTCTGTACGTAGAAGCTTCAGTAACCTCAGAATACTTGAGTGCAGTGCTTTTTAGACTTCAACTTAGGAACCACTACGATTTTGATTGGTTTTGTTTTTAATACGAAGTTCAGATTCAGTATGGCTGGAGTGGGTGCTGAGATTGTACATTTCTCACAGGCTCCAAGGAGATGGTGGTGCCACTGGGCCATGAGCAGTTGACTGTTGAGGTGCTTGTGGAATTCAGGGGGCTATTAAAATCATTATTCACAGATATCAGAGCCCCAGAAAGGAACAGATGGTACACATAAAATAGAATAATTCTAAAGAAAATCTAATGAAAAGATTATTTACATAAAAGAGGGCAAGGTGTAGAGGAATTACAAAGGATGGTCCATCCTGAGGCCAAAATAAATATGTTATCATCATCAGTCACCCGAGAGGATGGAGAGAGAGGGGAGTAGCTGATTGTCAGAATCCAAAAGGAGGGCAGGAGATGTAGCTCAGTGGTTTCAGGATCTGCCTTATAAGTGCAAGGACACAAGTTTGATCAGAAGAAAAATCCAGGGCAAATGAGTACACACAGCTGCTGGGTGCCCTTCAGTTGAGGTATGTAGCCTGCCTAGGTGACACAGGAAAGAGCCAGCAGAATTAATGCTGGGTCTTCTGGTGGCTTCTCATGGCTTCACCCAACCCAGAGCCAAAGAGCAAATTGCCTGTAGGTGTAACGTGCCGTCTCTTAAGACACACAGCAAGATAGAGAAGGATAGTTGGGAGCAAGCGATATAAACAGGTAGGGCATGAATAGGTGGAGTATGACAGGCCGGAGAGAAGGGGTCCTCAGAGACTCCACCTCTTCACCATCCATGAACCAGACTCTTCTCAGTGATGGTGGGTAAGAGGATGGAGCCTAGTGGACAGAGGAGGGGCTGCTGTTTTAACCAATCTAATGAATAAGATGTCTGGAAGAACAAGGTCTGTTTTCCAAATATGTCAGCAGGATGTGAGGAGAAAGGTGTAACCATATGGACAGGTCTCAGTATCAAATTCATGGCCACTATCCGCCCATGGGCCTGAAGTGCTGCTTTTCTAGTTTCTTCCGTTTCTCCAACATAGCTGCTTCACCCATTTTCCTTTCGTTATAAATGTCCAGAGATTCTCCTTCTTTGTACTTAGCTAATGACCTTGCTTTGAGTTTTGTTTTTTTGGTTTTTTTTGTTGTTTTTTTTTTTGAGAAACAGGGCAAAGAGAAGTTGCCAAGTTTCCAATCTATGTCCAACGAGCCAAAAGATTAGGACATGAGCAGTAGGCCGTGGTCAAGAGAGGATGACCTTTCACTCATAGAGATCTAAGACACATGCACAGAAAAGCATTCCCAAACCCTGCATGTGGGACCAGCCAGAAAGTGCTGTCTTCCATTTTTTGGTGTAAAGTCAAGCAAGTTTTTGATAGCTTGGCCTAGATCTGATGTCAGCCTAGGAATGCAGGATGGCAGCCATTGAGCTTGTGGTCACTGGATACTCTCTTCTCCAGTGGCCCAGTCTTACTCGGCAGAGTATACCTCTTTTCTACCTTTTATTGGCTCGCATGCACTCTGCAGAGCATATTTCTTTTTCCTACCTTTAATAAATGTAAAACCTCACTATTTTTTACATGTTTTGTGTCCAAGTCTTTATGTAGGACAACAAGATCTAGAAAGAATCTCTAGAAGGAGCCCACAGCACCCCCAGAACTTTGGGAACACAAGCCCTCACTACATCTTGGTCCTGCACTGTGCCTTTCTTCCTGCTACTGGTGGGGACCTATCCACATGCTCACCCCAGGCCAACTCCCCACTTGTGTGCTGGATTCTATCTCTTCTGACCCTCTAATTGATAGTATATATATTAGTATAGTATATATATATATTGATAGTATATGTGCCTTTTCTGTAAGCATTATCAATTTTCCTTCCCAACTGGGTTGGTTATTCCCTTCATCAAATATGTCTCCTGTAGTAGTTTCCATTTCAAAAATAAAAACTAATATTGAAGCCCTAAAATCTCCCAATTTCTTTACCTTTATAGTATAACTCCTCAAAACAAATGTCTCCAGTTCTGTCTTTACTTCCTCCCATCTCAGTCTTTTTCTTAAACTTTATTGATAGAGACATAATTGACATTCAGCAAGCTGCATATGTATAAAATTTGATAAGTTTTGAAATGTGTGTACATCCATGAAGCTATCACCACAAGCAATGAACATATGCATCACCCCAAAAGTTCCCTCATGCCACTTTGTATTCCCTGCCTTGCATCGTTTTTTTCCTTCCTACACCATTTTCTCACCAGCCAAGGATCTGTTTTTTTTTTTCTCATTATAGATACCTCACATTTTCTAGAATTTTATATAAGTGGAATCAAAAGAATATGTTCATTTTGTTTGACTTCTGTCACTCAGCATGGTCTTGAGGCTTATTCGTGTAGCACCAGATACGAATAATGTGTGGTATTCATTTTTTATTGCTGGATAGTAATCTACTGTATAGATCATACTTCATTTTCTTTATCCATTAGCCTGTGAACAGATTGTGAAAATTTTCCAGTTTTTAGCAATATTACTTGCATATATCCCACCAAGTATACATCCATTTGGTTTAAGTGAAATTTTCTTTTAACAAGCATACACAGCCCTAGAAGAGTTGAGATTTTTAGTGATTCACACTGAAATTTATGCATGGTAGTCCATTGCCTAATACCTAGGGAGTTCAGGAGTTTGTACTATACAGGAAAGTTTGAAATTATAACATAGAATTGAGTGTAGAAGTGACAAAGCCCTCATCAGGATGAGCTTTGCATAACCACAGATCAGCAAGGACCTAGTGCTAGGAATATATTGAAGCCTGGTCATGTGCTTATCTATATTTGTCTCTTTGTTTTGAGATCAATTCTGATGCCTTGGAATTAAATCAGTGCTGCTCTTGGCAGCTGTCTTGGTTACTTTCTCATTGCTTAGACAAAAAATACCTAACACTCACAAGTTAAAGGAGGAAGTGTGTATTTCAGCTCAGTTCGTAGAGGCTTCAGCCCATAATCAGCTGGTCCTAAGGAAGGCTGGTATGGCAGACAAGCAGCATAATGAAGAAACAGTTCATGGCAGGCCAGGCAGAAGGCAGCAAGCAGCAGCAGCAAGCCTGCCTTTTCTTTTATCGCATCCAGACCACAAACATTTTGGGCAGGGCCACCCACATCCAGAGTGGGACTTCCATCTTCAGTAAATCCATCCAGCTATATCCACAACTATGCTAATTCCAGTCAGTGGGATAATTTAGTACCACACACCCTTAATCCCAATATTCAACCACCTCCAAAAAGCCACACATATTACTGCATAAGGCTTCAAGGGAACATCTAGCCATAACAAGCACTGTCCAATAATACTAAAGGTACATTTTAGTCCTTTGAGTAGTTCAGAGCTCCAACTCTACCCCTGGCTACTGATTCTTGGTCCCTACTGCTTAGCTAATGAGCTTGAACATTCCATTGGTCAATTCTAAACCTTATAAAAGTTTACTATAAAATGGGATGATGTCTACCATCAATAACTTTTTTTTTTTTTTTTTTTGAGATAGGGTTTCACTTTGTATTTCAGGCTGGCCCTGAGCTCACTATATAACTCAGGTGAGCCTCGAACTCATAGCAATCCTTTTGCCTCTGCCTCCCGAGTGCTGAGATTATAAGCGTGATCCACCACACCCGGCATTGTGGTATGTGGTATTGATTGCTAGTGGCTGTGAGTCTCCCCCAAGATACTTCTGTGTCATCCTGCCTTGGAGCCAACAGAATATGGACTGGCCCAACATTGTGGTATGTGGTTACTGCAGATGAATTAGGGACCTTGTGCTTGCAAGGCAGGTGCTGGAACCACTGAGCTAAATCCTTGGCCCCCCAACAACTCTTTGAGAAGTAAATCAGATAGCACACTATGTGCCTAGGACATATTACTAAAGAAAAAGTTATCACTAACAAAACCAGTTACTATACAGGGCCAGGGATTTAGCTCCGTGGTTCCGGTGCCTGTCTTACAAGTGCAAGGGCCCGGGTTCGATCCCCAGTAACCACATAACAATACTGGGCGTGGAGACTCACCCCAGCAGCAACCAGCACCACATACTACAGTGCTGTGCGTGGTGGCTCACGCCTGTAATCCCGGCACTTGGGAGGCAGAGGCAGGAGGATTGCTGTGATGTGAGTTGGAGGCTGAGCTCAGGGCCAGCCTGAACTACAAAAGCAAGACACTGTCTCAAAAAACAAA
>PVIR01013387.1:0-42462 GCA_004026965.1 Petromus typicus
TTTTTTTTTTTTTTTTTTTTTTTTAATTATCTTTATTGGTACATTAAATATACACATCATGATTGCACTCCATAATGGGGATTTGTACCAGTATAAGACACAACTTAATTCTCATTTTTTCCCATAGCCCCACCCACCCTACCACCCCCCCATATATATAAAATTTGTTTCCTTACTTTTTTGTTACAATCTCAACATTTTTCTTTACCAGAATAATCTTAAATTATTCCAGGTAGTAAATATCTAACTAATGAGATTGTTCCACTTCTGGTATTACAGGCTAGGCATGCCACTGAACAGGATTCAGTAAAATGGTTGAAATTTACAGATGATAATTCTATTTATGATTATATATTTGTACATTTGAGTGAATATATTTAATATATTTATATCTATGGAAATGATCTGAATGATAAACTATTAATTTAGGAATATTTGTTCACTAAAATCTAAAACTTTGTGAGAATGTGAGATTTGGTAACTAAGAACTATATGCTTCACCTTCCCTCTTAGTTCCATGAGCCAGAAACTCCCTTCTAGTCTAAGGTGGCCCCAAATACTGTAACCCTTGTTTTTTAAGTTCTCTTTCAAAAAGCTGTCATCTCGGGGTAAGGAGAACATCAACACTAAGCATTTTGCACCAAACCACCTATTGCTGAGGATAATTCATGAGCGAGGGAAACCAAGAATTACAGATTAGAGATTCCCTTCCCACCTCCATGAAACGAATGCTGCCTTGGGAGAAATACCACCAAAATGCTGGCTAGGGTTACACTGGTTCTGTTTTGTCAGATGCCGTTTTCTTTTTATCCAAGGCAAGCAGAAAGCCTGACATAAATCTCCCTCTCACAGAACCAGGCACCCAGCTGCTTAACTGGAAATTTCCCTCAGAGATAAGTGAGTCCACACTCTCAGCTCCAGAGCACTACTGCAGAGATGTTGGGGGACAAGAGAAGCAAGTTATGAATCAAGTTATGAAGCTTTAAATTTTGTTCTCAAAGAAACTGGCTCCAACTTCAACAGTGTCTCACAAAGTTTTATTTTAAGGTTGTTCTTATGGACTTAAATGTGCAACAGTGCTCCCCTTAAATTCTTATGTTGAAGTATGAACCCAAATTGTGGTGGTATTTGGAGATGGAGCATTTAAGAAATACTTAGATTTGAGAAAATCTCGATTGTGTAACCTTCATGTATTAAAGTCAGTGTAGGCACAAGTAGAGGCAACAGAGTCTCTCTCTCTCTCTCTCTCTCTCTCTCTCCTTTCTTTCTCTTTCTCTCTCTTTCTTTCTTTCTCTCTCTCTCCTTTCTTTCTCTTTCTCTCTTTCTTTCTTTCTTTCTTTCTTTCTCTGACTTTGTCTCTGTCTCTATATCTGTCTGCCTCTCTCTCTCTCCCCCTCCTACCTGATGATAAAGAAATGAGGCAGTTATCTCTATGCGAGAAACACATGTGTTCTTAAAAAAGTAGAGGCTTTGAAGATGAGATAAGAGTGAAAGATAAATTTATATTTATGCTATCAAGTAGGTTAATTTATCTTTAGTGAGGGTTATTTCCCATCAGGAAGGGTGACATGTCTCATGCTACTCTTCGGGATGGAAAGATTTATAATTGACCACTTCCACCAAGGGATTTCACTGTGTTGGACTCACCTCAACTCTTTCTTTCTTAAACACTACTAGCTTGAAAAATGAGATCATCACTAACTGATCCCTTTATTAATTTCAGCAGTTTTTATACATAAATTTATCCACTGATTTATTCAATTAAAGCTGGGATCCTTTAAAAATAGTTTGCAGAGTCTATATTTGGAAAGTACTTTTAAAAAATATTCAAATCTTTATTGGTACATTATGAGTACACATCATCATCTCATTCAACATTGAGAGTTTGTACCAGAATATGATATGACTTGATTCTCATTTTTCCCCTTCCCCCCGCCCTGCCACTCCAACACCCTACATACATAAGCTTTGTTACCTTTTCTCTTTATTATTATCCCATTCTTTTAAAAGTATTTTAAATGACAGAAGGGCTCAACTGTCTCACAATTAAAAAAAAAATAGCCTATCACTAATGTCACTAAATTAAAAAAAAAAAAAACATAAAGCATTACTAAGCCCAGAATAGAATTCACTAATACTCACTTTGGCTACAGTATATTATTTAGAATTTCAGTTTCCAAGAAAAATGACAAGGTACGTAAAGAAACAGGAAATCATGAACAGTATTCCAGACTTCAAACAAAGAATGTCTAAAAGTCAGAAACTACCTGCCAGAACCGTGTGTGTGTGTGTGTGTGTGTGTGTGTGTGTGTGTGTGTGTGTGTGTATAATCAGATTAAACAGAAAAATGATTTAAAGTAACCATTACAGAAATCTTCCAAGAACTGGGTAAGCTATGATTGAAATAGTAGAAATTATGATAACAAAGCATATCAAACTGAAAACATTAAGGCATGGATATAAAATGTTTAACAAATCCTATGGGAGTTCTATAGTAGAGAAGTGCAACAGCTGCCAGAAAAATTTCTCTGGGAGAGCTCAGCAGTAGATTTACATTGGCAGAAGAAAGAATTAATGGACTTGCAGACCAATCTATTGCATAGTCTGAAAAACCAATGAAAAAATGTAGAAAATATCATCAAAGACTCAGGGAAATACAGCAGTCATTAACCATGTAGATAAACATTATTATAGCCAATTTTATGAGTCAGTGTAGCCTAATTACAGGTCTTATTTATATATTCTGCACTGGGGATTGAACCCAGGAAGTATACCCACAGCTTCTTCTTTGTTTTGAGACAAGAATCTTGTTAAATGCCCAGTCTGGCCTTGAAATTATAATTTTCCTGCTTCTGCCTCCTGTGTAGCTAGTATTTCAGGTATGGATCCTAACATCTGACTCTTATTAGTTCAAATTTGTTGCTAAATACTGCTGTATGTGAATGTGGAGCCCAAGTGCAATGAGTCGTTAATGAATAATGAAAATTTTCTCAAGAATTTTGTATATAATAAAAGCTCAAAAAACTTCCAAGTACAATAAACACCAAGACTAGACCCATCCTAGTCAAACATTTAAAACAAAAGAAAAAAAATCATTAAAGCAATGATAACATATTTCCTAGTCCAATAAGGGTAATTACAATTAACTAATAGCAGTTTTCCTATCAGAAGCAGTGGGAGAAGAAGAAGCAGAGTAATATAATAAAAATGCTAACAAAATGCCTATCGTGTGAGAATCTTTAATCCAGCAAAGTTTTTTCTCCAAAATGAAATCAAAGACAAGACATTCCAGATGAGCAAACACGGAAATCATTTGCTTTTGGCTGATATACATCTTATAAGAAATATTAAATGAAGTCCTTCATTTGGAAAATACCTAACTCCACACAGTAATTCAAATCTATATGGGAAATGGGAGGATATCATTAAAGGCTATTACTTAACTACAAATGCTTGAATAAGTGCCTATTCATTCCATATTTTAGTTTATAAAGGATTTAAAAAGAGATTGTACAAAATAGTATACACATAATCTGTTGTTGGGCCTATAAGAGATAAAAGTCTACTCTGTTTATCAGTAACCTCTAGTGAAATTACTCCAGTCATAATACACATCCAGAGGAATAGAGAGATATGAATACATTAATGAAGAAAGTTATTATAGTACTAGTTATATTTAGTTCCTCTACATTAAGATTTCTTGGGCTGGGGAGTTAACTCAGAGGTTCCGGTGCCTGTCTTGCAAGCGCAAGGGCCCGGGTTCAGTTCCCCAGTATCCACATACAATACTGGGTGTGGAGACTCACGCCCAGCAGCAACCACGACCACATACCACAGTGCCGGGCGTGGTGGCTCACGCCTGTCATCCCAGCACTCAGGAGGCAGAGGCAGGAGGATTGCTGTGATGTGAGTTTGAGGCTGAGCTCAGGGCTAGCCTGAACCACAAAGTGAGACCCTGTCTCAAAAAACCTAAAAAAAAAAAAAAAAAAAAAGATTTCTTAAAACCACTAATAAACCACTAATGTATATATGTTATTATAATAAAATAATGTTGGGTTATCAACATTTGTAGATGTAATATACATAACAATAATGTGACAGAATAAATGGAAAGGAGATATATATATATATATAGATAGATATAGATATATATATATATAAAATCTTTTATTCTTTTTGAATTAATTTACATGAGTGGTGATTCTGATCATTAAGAGTTCCTATAGTAATCCCTAGAGTGATCCATAGGGAAATAAAGTGAAAAGAATAGGAAGTAAATTAAAGTCATGCATCATAAATTATCACCTTACAAAAAATAAAGAAACAAAGGCCAACAAGAAAGAGAAAGGACGTAATATCTATGCAAAAGCAAAAGAAATGTTCAGATTAAACTGCAACCCTATTAATGATGTCATTAAATGTGAACAAATTGAAAGTTCAGTCAAAATTCAGAGATCATGAAATTTCATAAGAAATCACCAGACATCTATTTGTGACAACACACTTTTGTTTCATAAATAGAAGTAGACTGAAAAAGTATGCAAATTGACATGTCATGCAAAGAAATAGCAACAACTATAAAGATAAAGTAGGCACAAAAACACAAATATTTTCTAGAGAAGAAGAAAGATATTTTATAATGAAAATGGTCAACATGAAAGGGAAAACATTATAATTTTCACCATTTATATATCTGACACAAAATGCAGCAAAACGGGCAATGTCAAAACTGACAGAAAATAGAGAAAAATAGATAATTCAATAATAATTGTTGGGGGCTTTAATATTCTAATTTTATTAATAATAGAACAAAGAAAAGGAAGATCAACAGAGAAATACATATTTCTAACTAAAGTCAGACTAAAGTTCAACTAAAGTGGATAAATATCTATAGACCACCCATCAAACAACATAAAATGTATGATGAAATGGGATATTCTCCAAGATGGACCCTACTGTGTCTTTTTTTTTTTTTTTTTTTTTTTAAAGACAGTGTCACGCTTCTCAGTTCAGGCTTGCCCTGAGCTCACTATGCAGCCCAGACAAACCTTCAACTCATAGCAATCCTCCTGCCTCTGCCTCAAGAATGCTGGGATTACAGGCATAAACCACCTTTCCTGGCACTGTGGTATGTGGTATTGATTGCTGGTGGATGTCAGTTGCCACACCCTACATTGTCGTATGTGTTTACCAGGGATTGAACTTGTGCTTCCAAGACAGGTACCAGAACCATTGAGCTAAATTCCTGATTACAATGAATATTTTTTAACATCAGTGGAATGAAGCTAGAATGTTATAAGAAAAGGAAAAGTGAATCATTCAAAAATATAAAAATTAGAACTATCCACAAACACGAGGAAACTAGGCAGCAAACAAATAGTCAATGAAGGAATCACCAAAGAAAATATTTGAGATCAGTGTGCACGCACAAACAATACTTGAAGTTATAAATTACAGCAAAACAGTGCTTAGGGAAAATTGTAGCCATATATGACAATGTGAAGAAAGAAAATCATTTTGAGCTAGAGCCCTAATTTTCCACCTTACTTTGGTTGCTAAAAAAGTAGAGCCAGTTAAAGAAAGCATAAGGAAGAAAAGTATAAAGTCTAGAGTAGAAATTAATGGAACATATTGTAGGAAAACAGTAGAGAAAAAATCAATGAATGTTTTCTCTATATCAGATATGGTCTTTGTCATAATTTTAATATTTATGTTTGCAAACACAAATACCATAACTTCTGTTGCTAGTACCTTGCATTTCTATCATCGTGTTTAACCAAATAAAACACTTAGTACATGATCATTTGTTTATTTCTTTGAATATAGGTCTGGAGCAGCATTTTCACTTCTGGGACTTCCCCTGTTTTCCTTATCATTTACCTTAATACACTCTGGTGGCTATGATGAAATATTATGGCCTGGAAAGACTACGAACAATAGAAATGTCTTACAATTTGGAAGGCTGAGGTTCACAATCAAAGTGTCAATAGTTCAGTGTGTAGCCAGGGTCATTATCAGGTACATAGTTAGCAGTTTTTCCATTGTGCCTTCTCATGGTGAAAGGGCAAAAAATATTTTCAGTTTTCCCTTATAAAGGCACTTTTCTCATTGAAGAAAAATTCATTCCTATGAACTATCTCCCAAGATACTCAACTTCTAATACTGTCACATTACACTGCATTATGGGACAACAATCTTCAACTCTCATCTTCCATATTTTGTTTAAACAGCTTATTAAAACTTGTAGTGGTTTATTTCCAAGTCTAAGTTTATGAGTCGTTTCATTGTTAAATCCTTCTTTCTTATTAATTTATTATGGAAGAGAGTAAATGTATATAGAAAATGCTCCTTCCAAATGGAAACTCCTAACTCCATTTTACCAATCTTGTCAATGTAAGAAATAATTATTATTTTGTATAAGAATGTCTTCATAATTTGAACATCTTTTATGTTCAATGGTGAAATAAATTAAACTGTGATATAGAGTTGCACACATTATCACTTACGTTAACACCTATAAAAGTGGTATGTGCTTCAAATTTTTAATTTAAAAATGTCATTTCTCCTTTAAAATATATATATATTCTCCATTAAGAACATTTAGAGTAAAATGTACCATGCCACGATTATTTTTCATATTAACTTAAATCTCTAAGTGTGTCCATATAAATGTAACCATTTACATTTTACAATATTTCTATATTATTTTAATATTTCTAAGAAAAATAGAAATCTTTTCTTCTGGCCTTGAATATCAGCCTAGTTGTATTTTACAAGAACAAAACAGTAACATATTGTATTATTGACATGATCCAAACAGAGCTATAAATAAGATATCCACATTTACGTATAAAAATTTATTCACTAAAGAGTCTAACAATATGATTTCTGCTAGGCTAAGAAGTGCGCACCCCACAGCCAAAAGCTCACGTGTGCCACATTGCCAGCCTACACTTGACACGTATCGCCACCACCACCTAAGCAAATATATCAAAGAGGAAACTGATAAATGTGGGTTTATTAATTAATTTTAAAGTCTTGATAAGGAAACTGAATGAATAATAACCCAGGATGATAAATAAATTCCACCATGTAGATAAAAATAGTATAATCAAAACCTTTTAGCTATATTTATTTTTTGGTATAAACAATAAGCAACTATGATATCATGTTTCAGAAATAAGTATTTCAATTCTATTTTATGGTCTTTTAAATTGCCTTTAATCACCTCTAGCTTTGAGCATCCCAATTCTGTCATTCATTTGTTCACCTGCCAGGAAGGCCGGGCTCAGAACACATGATTTATGTCCGTTTCTGCCCTGAGGCTCATGTGCGCTTCCTGCTTATTGTACTTAGCTTTAACTTTTCAAATTTTGAGTTTTCTGTAGAAATTAAATGATAATGCACTTGTTACCCTCCTTTGTCATATTTTTCATAGAGGTTTTGTATGACTACCTGAGATTCCTTATAGGAATTGTCTTCAGATTTTTTTTTCTGTACCAGGGATTGAAATCAGGGCCTTGAGCTTTTTGAGGCAGCCCTGACATCATTGAGCTACTGGCAAAGAAATTACTTTCAAAATAAGAAATTTTTGCACAAGAGAAGTGATTTTGAAGGTATACATGTGCAGGAAGAGGCTTACTTATTGGATGGCACACTCTACCAATATCATACATCTTGTTTCAGTGAAGTTTAATAATCATATATATATATATATATATATATATGCAATAAAATAAATTTTTAAATAATTACTTATTTCTTTATATGAGCACTTTATTATAAAATTAAAGTTAAACTTGTTCATTGTACCTTTAGCACAAGATAGTGCCTCCAGGGAGGAAAGTGTGCCCAGTTTAAAGATTTTTGTTTTCTATACACTGCAAAGTACAATAGATTTTAATTCTCTCCAGAAGATAATCTCTGGAACCAAATAAGTTAGAACTGAGTCTTAGCTCTTGCACTTATTACTTACTGTCCACACCCATGAAATGGGAATATTTACTACTACTTAAGGCTTTTCTATGAGTTTCTGTGATCTACTGCACCAAAAGCAATTGCTATGATATTCTGGGACCTGGTGATTATTCAACAAATTTGACCCAATCTTACAGAGTCGACAAACCCAACAGTGAAAAATGATACAAAACCAAGTCACTGAAACCAAGACTGAGCTAAAAGTGAATAATCATTACCTCACTGTACACATGTGTTAGATAGCTGTGTGCTATTTCTTGATTGTATTAAGTATGACTACATCTGGGGAAGCTTTGAAGACAAAACATATGTGTGCACTACGATAAAAAGAAAGGCGCCTGAACTTTAATCTGACTACAGAGATACTTGTTTTTTCATTGCACTTTGAGCTATGACAGTTAACCAGACAATGCACTTCCAGGCACACAAATCATATTCCTATTCCTTAGAAATAGCTCAGTCAGGTGAAATGGTGTAGACTTATGTTCCCAGCACTCCAGAAGGCTGAGGCTGGAAGATGAGAAGTTTGACATCAAAGTGGACAACTTAGCAAGATCCTGCCTTAACTGAAAGAAAAATATATATGCTCGCAATTTGGCTCAGTAAGGAAGTCCTAGATTTAATCTTCAGTATAGCATTTTGTCTCCTATTCTTGTCTTCTTCCTCTCCAATTTACAAAGGTTTGAACATAATAGTTGGACTGAGTTGCTGCTGGTTATTTTTTTTAGTACAATTTTCATTACTGTCTGTGATTTCAAACTCTCTGACACTCTGGATTCTTAAAGCCACCACTCTCAGACAGATGAACCTGCATCATTTATGCCGTTGCTGCTGCTCCTTCATCCACCGCTGGAACCCACATGTGCTGTGGCTGACACTCATCCTCTGAGGAGTTGATCAAATACATAATTTTGTTCCTTTCTCCAACAAAATCCGTTACTATTACATGATATAAAAATAGATCCCAAATTGGCTGCATATGAAAGAACACATATGAAAGGACTTGGGTTTCTTCTGTGTGTCTTTTTCAATATGTATGCCAGATTCCATCCTAAATCTGCTAAAGTGAAATTTCTGTAGAGGAGATCAAGGGATCTACATCTTTAAGGATGCCTTCTAGTGGTCTGGATGCTACTAGCCAAGCACTAAGCCCAGGTTGATATGTATGAAACCAGATATGACCGAGGTTTCTTACATTCCCCTATAACAAGAAGCAAGGCATAAAGGCAAGTCCTTGTTTCCCCACCTTTCAATTCTTGCACAGAGTACAGGGTTTGAGATGCTGTCACTCTTCAGTAAATGTTACAATTAGAGAATTAATGAACTTGCATTCTGGCTAGCTATAAGAAAAGTGAAAAGAACAGAGAATGAAAGAACAGCCGAAGGGAGTCTATGACCATGTTGTCATGTAAAATCATAATATCTCATGGGACTGTTAGGATTCTTTGATCCAAAGTGATCAGAAATTAGATTTTAGGGGGCTGTAAGAGCAGCTTGTTTCCTGGTGTTTCCACATCATTGCTTCTTTCG
This sequence comes from Petromus typicus, assembly GCA_004026965.1. Taxonomy (NCBI): domain Eukaryota; kingdom Metazoa; phylum Chordata; class Mammalia; order Rodentia; family Petromuridae; genus Petromus; species Petromus typicus. Next base: position 9,508 of record PVIR01013387.1, read on the forward strand.
AGAATCTCACAAAAATACTATGACATCAGTCATCTAACAAAGAAGGCCATGAGTATGAGAAGTATTTCCTATGAATCTAAACAGATGTTGAAGAACAAATGGTTTCATTACATGGCATGTCAACACCACTCTATTTAAGAAGTGATTACTTCAGCTCACAAATATTTGATCACCTTAAGCATTTATCTTCTTGAGTTTTGTGTGTATGTTTTATTGGTGCTAAGCAAACAGAAAATTATCAGGATAATCACTTCAACTTACAAATCAAGCATGATGTCTAATTTAAATCTTAAGCACACTCCACTTCTGACAGAACATAGTGTAGTATTAGAATATTGTTTGATAACTTTGAGAAATGCAGCTCAAAATTCTTTTTAAGCCCATACTTGTCCTCTAAAGTGAGTCAAGCAGGGTTGATTGACTGTGTGCCAATCAGTGCCATTTCTTTCTCTTTCCTTTTTTTTTAATAAAAAATATGTTAAGAAAAGGAATTGTAGGACTGAAAAGCTTATTAACATCATTATAGTTGGCTGCAGATCCCTGGTGATCAATGTCAGCTGCAGTAAGTATAGTCACAAAGGCCTTCTTTATTTTCTAAAGAAACTCGTTGCTGAAGCATTTTAGAAATTTGTGTTTTGTAATTTCCTTTTTTTTTTTTTTTTTTGGAATGGAAGAAAACAGTCTCTTCTTTGAAAAGTCTTTTAAATCTAGTTATACTTCTTTCCCTCTGATATCTGTTATTGGATTTGTCTACTCTCCGAGTGTTCTCCACGAGCTATATAGTAGGGCCAAATGGATTCATCCTCCTCACTGACTTCTCAGCGTTCTCTTTCTGCAGCTTGATATTAATCTTGATAAAACATACAATATGAATTCTTTGGTTCTCTTCCTTTGATCTCTGAAATTAGAATATCTGTTGTTCCAAGTGCTTTTGGGTAATATTTCTATAATTTATCATTATAAAAACACATTCTATATATAGTTTCCAGAAAATAAATATCAATATGAATGATTATTAATGCTAAAGAAATAGAGATGAGACTGGGTACCTGGAACTGATACAACTGTTATATGTACCTTAAAATAAAATTGGTAATTTAGAAAATATTTCAAGATGAAAAGTTATTTTGTACTTTGACTATAGTAACATGAGCAGGCAGATATTTTTGTGTATGGAATGATAATAATTATTCTTTATTTTCATGGTTTAGTTTTTGTGTGTGTGAATATGTATGTCTATCTATCTGCTTGCCTGCCTGCCAACTTGTCTGTCTGTCTGTCTGTCTGTCTATCACTGTGTTTTTAAAACATCAGAATGAGTAATTAAATAAAATAGGAACTAGTTTGCCTAAAATGACCATAAAAAACTAAAACAACTTCTAGATTAAACAAAATATCCCCAGCTTTATTCTCAACAAGTCTGCATGTACTTGGGTCCTAGGCTCCTTATAGGACTTTGGACATCTTTTTCTAGATTTTTAGACTCCATATTCTAGTAACTAAATTTAGCATAATTCTATGTTTCCATTCCCAGGCAAGTTATTTTTTGTATGTACCTGCCTAGAATAATGTCTAGCATACTTTACAAATGGAAATCATGCCTTTACCCTTCAAACATTCACAGGAGTACTTTGAGGTATGGCTTCCTCACAGAAGGAGAGCAAAAACAGTGGACACCAAAACCAAGACAAACTGCCTTGTTCATGCAATTGCCAATACTTATTAATGGACTTCATGCTAATACAAGTTATTAGAAAACTGAAGCTAACAGAATATTTTCTCTCAATTCCTCAGTCTGGTAGAAAGTTTTGATACACACATAAATATTTGCAAGGCAACATTATAATAGCCTAGCAGAGAGGAAGAGAAAGCAACTCCTCAATGAGTCTAAAATGTCAGTCATTAGCACTCTTAGATACCATACCCAGCACGTAAGATAGGAAGTGTTTTTCTAGATCTAGAGTTTTCAAGATATGGAACTGTGAAAGATTATGGAATATCTGCCAAGTAGACATTTCTCTGTGGCTGCTATTGGCTCTGCATGCTGCTTATGGGAGAAACAAAGGGTTGGAAGAGTCAGAAATGCCATTGGAGAGCAGTGAGGGTCAGTTTTGAAGAGATTTTCCGTGCTACTCTACTGGGTTTCAGCTTTGCTCTGCAGCTATGATAAACTATTTCAGACTTTTAATCAGTATAATATTTCAATCTAGAAAGAATAACATGGCCATGGTGTGGAAGCTAGTCAAGAAATGGGGTGAGTTTGGAACTAGGGAAAACAGGAAAATTGAATAGTTTTATTATACTTCAGGCAAAGAGTGAGCATAGAGAAGACAGGAGGATGAGTAAGAGCGATATTTCCCCTTCCCTTCCCTGCCCTTTCCTCGAGTCCTTTTTGTTCATAATGTCTTCTTTCCCATCTTCTTGTTTGGCATTCATGCATTCCAATTTCTGATTTTTTTTAACTGGCAAATCTGTTGATGCCAGTGGATGGTTGCCATATTCACATCTGAATGCAGAAGCAAGCTTCTCTTTGGAACAAAAGAGAAGATTTGGCTAATCACACTAATGATTTAGATGCAGCTAAATGACTCCAGCCTTTTCACAGGTGGGAAGATGAAGACACTGTCTCTTGAATGCCAAATACTGAGGATGTGTCGTGTACATGTGTCGTGTACATAATATCATCACCTTTACTGTGAAAGTGAGCTGACGAGCCTCACAGACTGCTCTTCTGAGTTGCACAACCTTTGGCAAAGCACTACATTTACAGAGGAGGAGAAAGAAATATCACCCACCACTTCCTCCAATGGAGGAGACTATAGGGATTTTTCTGATCAAGATGATAAATGACAGTTAACTGTTGCTGTACTTAAACAATACTCTCATCCCCTAAATGAGAATTGTCTGTACTGAGCATGTTGGTTGCCAAAGTTAATTACAAACAATATTTTACCAGTGCTATGCACTGTTAATTTCTTCATGCCTACTGGAGATAGTCCCGGAGAAAGACATCAGTAGTCACAATGTGTTCTTAGAGGTCTTCCCCTCTCTTTGTACCTCTTTGATTAACTTTTTTCAATTCAGGTCTGGTGGAGTAATAAGGAGGTACTTATTCTTTTTCTACACGATTGGACATAAATTTGGTTCTGTGAGAATATATATTTGTTAAAACCAAACACTAGCATATTTTATAAAAGAGAGGAAGGTTTGAAACCAATACTGGACCAGGAAATGCAGCTCATGTTCTTTGGGATTCATCCAAGAAACTGAGAAAGGTTGGTATCATTTTTGAATATTTTAATTCTTTTCCATCTGTCCACGTGTGGCAAGGGACTAATTCTTCCCTCGCTTGATATTTCAGGTTATGTATTATGCCCCTGCAGATATGTCAACTAGACACTTAAGTGAACAAAGTGTCATAACTCATAAAATCTCCTTTGCACAAAATCCTCCACCTGCTTCTATTCAGGGGAACACAGCTTAGTTCCTCTCTGACTTAGTTTACTTCCTCTCTGACTTAGTTTACTTCTTTTAAATGTAACAGTAGGGGATACAGTTTCTGTGCTATTTTGAAACTGCATCTTTCACTATTGTTACTAGAAAAATACACTAGAAAGACTGGAAATAAAGGAATGATGAGATTATTGAAGACTGGTGAGGATATGAAAGCTCATTATTTTTTCTCCCTTAATGTTAAATTGTCATTTTCTAAATATAAAATGTCGAAGGTATAGAAATATAAATAATTTTGGCATCCAGTATTTAACTTTGCTTTGTTCTGAGTAAATTAAAGAGGTATTTTAGATTTAGCTGAATTTTTTTTACTTAGACAATGACTCTATGATAATAAGAAAAGTTTTATTACTTCCTTCCCAATATATTTTCCTGTTAATTTTCTTGGTATGTTTCAGATATACATAATGATCACATTCTTCTTAGGGAATCTGGGCTTGTGCATAATATATATTGATTCTGCTTCTTTTTTCCCCATCTCCTTCCTTCCTTTCCTTCTCCTCCTCCAAAAACTTTTATTCTACTTTTCCTTTTATTCTCTATTATCCCTTCTTTTCCTCTCTTCTTATTTCCCTTTCCATTTGAATGTTTTTCCCATTTCTCAATATCTATTCATTTTTCTCCTATTTGCACTTTTCATTTCTCACATCAGAGAAACAATGTGATATTTAAACACTATTTATCCAATTTATTTCACTTGAGTATGGTCCCAAAGTGCATTCATTTACTTCCACATGTCTCAAGCTTAAACTTCTTTAGAGCACAGTAATACTTCACTGCATAAAAGTACCACGTCTTCTGTATCCATTCAAATGGTGATGGGCATTTGTTCTTTTTCTAAGATTTAGCTATTATAAACTGAGCTGCTATAAATATTGTCTTCATGTATCATTCTGGCATGATGCTTTTAACTATTTTGGGAAGAAACCAAGGGTCATTCTTTATCAACAAGTATTTGTTGATTACCCAACATTGTCAGGCACAGAGTTGAGTTGATTTCACTGATCTGACAACATGTCATATTTGGGAAGGAGCATGGATGGTTTTCGTTGTTCTGAAAATTTAATAGAAGTTTCAGTTATTAAGTGCATCTATAAAGGTGTACAACCTCCATACTCATCCACATACATAATGCACACACATACATGTATCAAAATAACACTAAAATTGTATATAGAAGCAGAGTTCTGATCAGATACGAAGATGATCTGAGTAGATAAGGGGGAATCCTATCAAAAATTGAAATGTGCTTTTGATGAACATGTAATAGAAACGTCATTTTTGAAGTGGATGATGAATTCATTCTGTTTATCAATAATAATACTCCAGGAATATCTAGTGGTATCATTGCTGAAAGTTATACACATATTTATTACAAAGCATATGCTTTGTGATTATTATGTGTTTAACACTACAAACTGAACATCTTTGAAGAAAAACTGTTACAGTCCTCTTGAAATAGTTCATTTTCTCTAAATTCAAGACATATTTCAAAATACCCTATAATTTTGAATGCATCTGCTTATACACACATACATATACATATAGACATGTACATAAATATGTAAATGATATTTTGAAAAAATTCCATGATCAATCTTGAGAACATATGCACATTTCATAGATACTACACTTCCAGACATCCAGTAAATATTTGTAGTATTTCACAAAATAAGATGAAAAAAATCATCTCCCATATGAAAACTTTGAATATTTCAAGAAACTCAGAGGTCAAGGATGAATTTTAGTAAATATTCCCAGTAGTGTTGTTTGAGACCTACTTGAGACATGCTTCATCCACAGAATATTAAAACTGTGTCACATCAAAACTACTATGCGGAAAAAGGAAAAACTTATATATACTTCTGTTGCTTGTAATCAAAACCCTGTCCTTAGTAAATGTTTTGCATTGACTTGGGCTATTTTTTTCCTGATGAGCATGCATGTAGTGGTGACTTATTTATCACAGACAGAGATGTCCAAATGTGATGGCAATACATCACAGACCATCCGTGCCTCAAAAAATTTTCCTAGTACAATAACAACAATATTAGAGATTTGAAATTGGACACAGAATGTGTTTTTGTCATATATGCAGGTTTTCCAAAAATGACATACTCATTCATATTAAGGCAGAATAAAGCCATCCAACTCTCCCTTGGTAGCTGTGGTCCCTATACTTTATGTCTGATTAAGGGTCATTACCTAAAATTGAGTAAATGGGGAACCAATTAAAATACAAACTCTGCACCCTGGTGTTCATCTGAGATGGCTCAAAGCCAAGGATGACTACTGGTGTGTTACAGTTCCTGAATAAGTGTTTCCACATTTAGAAAATAAAAATGCAGGGTCGCACAGCAAATTTAAATTTCAGATAAATAATAAATAACATTAATATACGTATTTCTAAAGTATTGCATAGAACATATGCAAAAAAAATGTCTGAAATTCTAATTTTACTGGGGATCAGTACTTCATTTGAAGATTTTACTGCTAACTATTTGAACTTTATTATGTTAAACTAAACAAGGCTGACCAGCAGCGAGGTTCTAAAGAGCTGAGGATGCTGACCCTGGTGTGTTTCTTATGTGTCAAACATTGTGCTAATCATCTCACAGTCATTACTTAATTTGGTTTGCAGAGGATCTTTTCTTTGTCGATAATACTATAAAGAAGCACATGCAGTCAACAAAGGCAGCAAAGTGAGTGAATATAGAGCCAAATTTGGAATACTGGCAGTCTCGCTCTCCAGAGCCCACCCCCTCTTCCTTGAGACAGTACCTTCCACTGAAGTTCAAAATTATGGCAATTGGTACCAGAGAGCCAGGCAGCAGCTTCTGTTCTCCTACTCAGTGCTGTGATGCAAGATGAGAAGAAAACCTCAAAGGCAAAATTAAACAGAGAAATGGAGAGCCAGGATTGCCAGCACTGAGCAATCAGCAAAAGACCTCAGCCACCTCAAAACTGCTGATACTTCTTGGTCACATCATGGGTTGCTTAGGATGAGGGGATATATGTGGCTGCGTGGTTGCTAGGGACACATTGCTGATGCCAGTGAGGCTTACAAGAAAGATATAAAGCATTCTCATGTTAGGCTGGGAACAGAATTTGGATAGGTGTCACTCTGACCTTAACATGTCAGCTTCAACTTCAGTCAAATTCACTTCTATAAACAAGCCAGTTGCAGGGTTAACTCTTCACAGCCTGCACTGCTTGTAGCCTACTTGGGGAATAATCACTAGGGTGATCTTCCACAAACTGATCTTACAAAGCCAGTGAATATTTTCAAATTCCATTCATTCTAAGCTGTTAAAGAAATAGGACCTTAACGTTGGGAGACACATGAGAAATCCTAACAACGATATGCAAAATTTGGGATTTGTATGAGTTAAAGAGTTTTCATATTCTACTGTACAGGTTCTCAGATGACCTTAGCCAGTGTGGTATATTCTCAAATTATTGACTATACTTAATACTCCTGAGTTTTTAATAGCATTCCTAGCATTCATTTTTCAAACATTTTCTTAATACATATTTTGTGTAAACCAATATTCTAGGGGAAATTACAGTGTTAGAAAATAAATATGCCATAACCTTCCTCTCAGGGTATTTCTACTTTAATCTGAGAGACAAACAAATAACTTTTCAAATAGTAGGCAATATGAAGTAAGATCTTGAAGAAAAATTGAAACAGTGCATTGGGAATGCAGAGGATGGTACATTCCTTCTGAGAGAGAAAAGTAAAAGATTAGAGAAAAGAAGATAGAAATACCAGGCAAATAGATAGACACACAAATTTTAAAAACTGAAAAAAATACAGTTTTCTATTGCTAAACTTTGGCATGGAAAAACTGGTAATTCAGAAGCACAGAAAGTTGATAATGATAGAGTAATACTGGATTTGAACTAACTTAAGTCTGATCATAATTAAATCTAAATTGTTTATCTGACGTCACTTCCTATGAACACTCTGATTAAATTAGTTTTCTTAAATTATTAAATATTAATTAAGTTAATCCTTTTACAGATACATTAGCATATCATGCAGATGTGTATGAGTCCCCCAAAAAGGACTGAATAATATACGTTATGATAATAACTGACAAATATAAGATATGGATGTTCTGTGCTGCATATGCTAAAAAATTTGAGATTCTATGTATGTCAACCTAAAGCTAAAAATAAACTCATTCCAAATTTGAAGCATGGGTACATTAATAAAAAGATTAGATGATGGATCTGGTGTATTTTTCTACAGTAGCATGATTTATGTTACTTATTTATAACATTATTGGACTTTGCTATTTAATGGAAATAGATTTAGTTTTGAGAAGATAGAAATACTGAAGAATTTATACCTTCTATGAGATTGCTTCTTTCTATTGTGGGAACTTTCCTCCATTAGGCATACTAAGAAGAATATTGATCTATTATTCTCAATTCAAAGAACCTAGCTTGCTATAAACCCTAGGAACATTACAACTACAACACAGCCAAAATGACAGATGTATAATTTATAAAAACTATGAAATTTAAGCTATAAAACAAGTTTGAAATGTAAGTGAAGATTGTACAAACTTTTCTATGCCTTAATTTCTGCTCTATAAAATTAGAACCATAAGTACAACTACTTCATGACATAGTGTTGAAAATTAAATTGGAAAACACATTTCAAGTACTTATTATAATACTTAGGAGAAAGTACAAACACGCTAACATCTTCTAGATTGTATACTCCATGTCATGAGGGCTTTTTGTCTCATTTTTCCACTACTTTAGTTCAAAGAACAAAAATGAGTATTGGACACCTAACAGATGGTCAGTAAAGAAGTTTGGAAAGAGAGGAATTTAAGTTTGGAAAGTGGTAGAAATACACTGTTTCACCTTCATGGGTAAATGCTTATGAAAAATCATTATCTTTTAGAATTGTGGCCTCTTACAAATCTGATTTCATATTATATAATCAAATTGTTAAACATTAATCTGTATACCCACTACTTGATCTATTCCAGTAGAAATGGTTATGAGAACAAAGTTAAGTCTGCAAAATTATTAACGTTGAGTTATTCACCAACTTATCTATTCATTAATTCATCCAACTGATCATAAACTATGTGCCAGGTACTGAGAAGATATTAAAGAAATGAAAATAAATGAGGCGACATATTTTCTTCGGAGAGCCTCAACTTGTTATGTTGAGCCAGAAGGAGGTGAGAACGTGATTATAATACATGTTGAAGCTGCTACCCAAAAATTTAGAGATGGTGATGTTGTGATAGATAAATGAAGCAGGGCTGTGCAGAATGATTGAGCAAGATTCTAATGGAATAGCAGAGTAGGATTAAATGATTAGAGACAAGATGGTCACTGAATGATAACTTGAGGAGTAATTCTGGCAATACTATGTTCTATAAGCCAGATATGGATCTCTCAAGAAAGAATTTTCATTGATCAATGTCATGGATTCTCAACTATCCTCTTCTTCCATCTATTTCACTATGTCCCTCTATCTACACTTTAATGGAGAAAACTAAGTCATCCGTGTCAGTGTGTCAGAAAACGTATAATGTGTCATCTGTTTCTCCTTCCAGTTTAATTTGAGTTTTAAACAGAAACAAAGATGATCACAGCTGGAAGAGAGGGGTTATCTGTAGAAACGTTTGTAGATAGGCTTCACCTGAGCCCTGAATCCAAAACTTTATGCCTTGCTCTACTACCTCCCTAGATGTTGCTATTGAGACCAAGTAACCTTTAGCCCAGCTGTTGTTTTTCACAATAGATACAGAAATAAATTATGAGTCTGGGGTTGAAATATATGCTGCATTTACAAACAGGAAGGTTTTGTAAACAAATCTTGAATTGAAACCTGCTAGAGATGGGTAGTACTCGATAAATGCTTAGAGATTCTTTTCTAACACTCTTGAAGAGCAGTTTTCTAGCTTTTGCACCACTGAGCCACGGCAAGGGAAAAATCTATGCGGAATTCAATTCAAGTGTTATATACATGACATTTTCAAACAAATAATATTATTTCCCCATTAGTTATGTGAGATGATAACAATTATCAGTGTCTGAGTAGGTAATGATGTTTGAATAATTTATTTACATAATATATCCTAGAATATATGAATCTATACTATGTTGATTCCACCAAGCCAAAAATAGTCTCACAACTATAAAATGGTTGTACAGACTGAAGAGTAGAATAATTTGAAAACAAAAAGCAGAGACTTATGGCAAAATCAAAGGAGACATATTTTCAAATATAATATGTCAATCTTTAAATTTAGTTCCAAAGGCACAACAGAATGAACTTTATCCAAATTTTTCTTATACACTGCAGTTTAGACTTTTACTCTTCTCTAGTAAATGTTAATATGATACAATGCCAGTGCTGTTATTCATATGCATTTAGCTCATAGAAATTTGCAGCTGTCAAGTTCAAGGTTTGGTATATAAAAGTTAACTACCATTAGAACTTGGCCTGTAGTTTCATATAGCACAAATTTTAAGAATGAAGCTCATAATATGATACATATCATAGACCTGTTTCAGCCGAAATCTCACAGAGAATTTTACAAATTTCATAAATTTGATCTGCAAAGCCAAAAGTGAGCATATCTCGTAGGACAATACTTTGTAACAGCACTAGGGTTTTCCCCTCATATTTTGGAGCATAAAATTAAAACACTCCAGAACAAATAGTAAAAACAGTGAATGAGTCATAATGGACAAGAGATGACAATTTTAGGAAGTAAGATTCAAACAATTTGTTTGCTTATCGGGTTAGTGCTTGTTTTCCGATCACATGTGCTGACTTCCTTGGTTCTTGCTACAGCATAATGAACCTCCACAGAATTCAGGGTAGGGAAATCTGCCAGTACAATTAAGGAAGATTTGACATACATTAGTCATCTTCTCATCAGAAATTCCTTTCTCTCAGAATCTGAACTACTTTTTTTCCCCTTTGCATCTCCTTCTAAGCTTATTAAGATTTTCTTTTTTTTTTCTTTTAGGCAAGACTTCAGTTATGCCAAGATAATTTCTCTGTTAATTAATTTTTGCCTATAATAATAAAGTTTTAAGTTACAATATCATGCTCTTTCAATTTATTGAAGAAAAAGTGCATTATAAAATTCTTGCTTGCTTTGTCAGGTTGAAAATTAGTTGTATAGTGAGGAAAGGAGTGTAGGTCATCCAGTCCTACTCATTGGAAGTCACCTATGCTGCAAAGTAACAGAAATGCGGAGCACAGAAATGGGGGCTGGTATCAGAGATGGAATACGAAAGTAAAAGAAAGGGCAGAGCACAGTAATTATTTATGCAGTAGTGAGTCACTGATTATTTACAACATGATTTCTCAACAGGATTAAGTTGCCCCCAAGAGGACAAAAATGGGGTACTAAGAGAAGAAGAAACGCTCATTTTTTTATATACAAAGCATATACACAGAGAGTGTATGAAGAAACAGATATTCAATGTATTTAGAGCTTTAAAGTTGTATGTGGAGGTTATTAAAGAAGAAAAAGTTTTTAAAAAGCCTTTTGGTGTAAGAATGAATTAGCAAATAAATGGCTTAGAAACCTGTTTATGAGATATTTTTAGGTATAGTCCAGTAAGAATACAATTTTAAATTAGAAATATGTAACCACAATCATACAGGAAAGATTTTTCCGCACATAGCAGAGGACAGATTATTTTACACAAGTCTGTCAGACTGAGGGATAACTTGGAGTGTTGTTTGGATATTTTGATGTTGGGACTACACCCCTAGACTCAATCTGTAGTAACAGACACAAGGAAATCTACACAAGACAGTGTTTACATCTGCAGAAGGTCTTGAGCACACTCTACTATGAGGCAGCAGGTGCACAGAGAAGCTATCTTTTTATTCCTAAAGTGTGGAAGAAGCTGGCCTTTTTTTTTTTCCCCCACTGGCTGGGTTGAAGGTTCAAAATCCAACCTGATCCACTACTTAAGTTGAAGGAAAGGAGAGCTTGAAGAACTCCTGTGCAGGACTGATAAAGAGAAGGAAGAGTGTGAAGGTGGGGAACGAAAACCCCTGACAGTGGTTATGTTGTTTTTGATTGTTATCTGTGCTCTCAGAATATAAACTAAACAAACATTTTTGATAAATTAATGTGTTCCAGAAAGGTGGGGTGGTAGCCAACCTGGCATGAGCTAGAGTTCAAAATGTACTCTCTTGTTCATATTTTTCATATACTGACAGGCTTACTGTTGAAACAGAGTTCATGCCACTCACTTCCTCCTCCATAATCCAGTCAAATAGAATGTGGAGATAATCCATGAATATGAAGGGATAAAACCCTGATACCCATGTTATTTTGTGTGGTAAAGTTGAGAGGTTTTCATAAGTGCAATTAAAGATTTAAATCAGTTGAGATTAACTAAATGAAAGAAGAGATTGCTCTGAGTGGGCCTGTATTTTTTTCTGACATGCACCTCAAAAATATTCCGATCCTTATGCAGTACTCAAGACCACAATTGCTTTCTTAAAACTCTTAGGCAGCAATGTACTAGTTTTATAAGTATGTTTTAATTTTCTGGGCCGGGGATTTAGCTCAGTGGTTCTGGCACCTGTCTTGCAAGCATAAGGACCCGGGTTTGATCCCAGGTTAACCACATATAACACTGGGTGTGGAAACTCACGCCCAGCAATAACCAGTACCACATACCACAGTGCCGGGTGTGGTGGCTCACACCTGTAATCCCAGCACTTGGGAGGCAGAGGCAGGAGGATTGCTGTGATGTGAGTTTGAGGCTGAGCTCAGGGCCAGCCTGAACCACAAAGCAAGACCCTGTCTCAAAAAAAGATTTTTTTCTTTCTTGGTCCATTCAGGCAGTTGTTCAAAATATGGTATTAACTGGACATTTCATAACAAAGAAAAATTTATATCTGACACTCTGGAGTCTGGGCAGTCCAAGAAAATGGTGTTTATAGATTTGACCTCTAGCGATGGCCTGTTTCCTGCTCTAGAAAAGGGCCCTTCATGTTATGTCCTTACCAGTTGGAAGCACTAAGTAATTCTCTGATTCTCTTCATGAGTCCCTGTGGTTTGGATACGATCTCAGTGTGTCTTCCAAAGCTTTCTCCTTGGTGTGGCAATGTTGGCTAACGGGGGAACTGTTAAGAGTTTTGAGTTTGTGAAAATAAATGAAATCATTGAACACATGCCCTTGGAAGAGAAGAACGTTGATAGATATTGATCTTGTATAATTAGTGTCTTTTGCCAGTATGAGTTACAAAAGTACAAGGCTGGTCAGCTGGTTTCCAATCTCATTTTAAAATCTCTTCATGTAGAAATATTCCCACTATGATGCCATCCACCATGCTGGGATGTAGCCGAGGGGCACCCTGACTCTAAGCCAAAGATTAATGATATAAGTTCCTGGATTTCATTTCCAGTGATGTGAGCTAAGTGAGCCAAATAAACCTCTTTTCTTTATAGAGCACCCAGATACAAATGTTTTGTTATAACAATGAAAAAATGACAAATACACAAACACTAATTTCACTCATGAGGACTCTGTGTTCATGATCGTGCCATCTCTCAATGAACTAACCTCATAATTCAGATTATAACATCAACCTTATTCTTCATTCTATTTATCCTATAACCTCACAGAATATCCTGCACCTTTGCAGTTAATTCAGTTGCACAAATCATATTCTCTGTGTTATCATCATCTAAGGACCTTCTGCATATTTCCAATATTTATTTCAGAATTTTGAAGGCAGTTAACATTCTCAGTGCCGATATATATTGCTCTAAACTTTGTCAACAGCCAAATGTGCCTATACCCTCTAATAAAATATTAAAACTTCCAAAATTCTTATATTTTTTCACCACACCTAAGCCATCCATTCTGTGTTTATATTCCATCCTAAGAATAATCCAGGACTTCTCCTATTCTAAAATATATAGAAGGTCTTCAATCTTTACTGAAATTTTCATTTCTCTCTCATCTACTCCTGGGATATTTGATTATTGATGTCAGAATAACCGGTGGTCTTTTTATGTATCGCTTTTACCCCATCTTCATTTCATCTGATGACCCCTTGATTTATCACTTTATTCTCTAAGTAATGTCATTTCTTTAGCTTTTTTCACCCGTAAAAGTCCTGTGGTCATCTGGGTTCCAACTAGCTTCATGATTGATTATTGTATCATTCACTTATTTCCACATCATATACACAGTGTGTGAATTGTATAACAGTAGAGGAGATTTTTGTAATTCTCCATGTAATCACATTAAACAATACACATGTAAACAAGTTCAGTTAGATCAGTAAGGCCAGTGCTTTGGCACAAAATATGCAGTGATGATGATTACATATATCTGCCTTCCTGTTAGTTTTGTGAATCACCTCCACAGTAGGCTGGAGTTGAGCTCTTTACACCATCCCAGGAGTTCTTCAAGATATCTGATGTATCTTATTTTCCACCAGTAACAGCCATGGGCATTTATGACAAACAGATAAGTTGTGGATAACTCTTTTGATGGTCTCAATAGCACTGTCTAAGGAATATCTTCTGGAGTAGAAAGAGCATTGGAATTTCTTATCAACGTTAGAACCTCTGCTCAGTCACTGTTTATCACAACATGAAAAATCATCAACAGCACAGTATCACATGGTTGAATCTCTTCTGCAATGGAGCATATGCCTAAAATCTAGGAGTTACAATTACCCCTCCTAAACATGCTTACATGGAAACACTGTACATAAATACTTGCCTTAGTAAAGCATTCACAGGTGCAAATATGAAATGGCTAATTTACATCTAGAGTGAAATTTTATTGTCATCCTCGGCTATTTTGAATTTTTTATTATTTAAAATTACTAATAAGTAATTCCTAGAATAAATTAAGTGGCAGAAGTTCAGTGGTTGACAGTTAAAGGACCGTGAGAAAGTTTGACTTGCTGGAGTCAGCTCACTGGATGAGGCCGAACCACCGAAAGGACTTGTTCAATGTTAACCCAGGTGACACTGATACTGATTACTGAACTCTTTCTCAGATGTCGTGCTCAGTCCTGAGATTGGATGAGATGCACAAAGTACTACCCATGTAGAAATACCACATAGTTTAAAAACAAAAAGTAGGAGAGTGTAGTCTGAAAAGTGCTGCAGTAAAAACATGAGTAAAACTGTAATATCTCAAAGAAAGAAGTGGTTAAATATGCCAAAAAGAACAAAATAAGACTTCTCACAGGGGATTATTATTTCATTCATTCATCCAACACATAGTTAATTTGTATCCATAAGGCCCAGGTAGAAGTACTATGCAATGGCCTTGCTATTTACCCCAGGACAACCAAACTTCCCTCAAGACCCTCTACTGTACAAATTATATGGTCAGAGGAAAAAACAAAGAACATTCTGTGAATTAATCTATTGTCACTGGCCTGCCTTTGTGATATTTTAAATTAATCAAAACTGACAACAAATTATGTACTGGATGCATAAATTGCTTCATATTACAATGTATAATTTAACCTTCATGGAATAATTCAGTTTTTCAAACATTTGCTTCTGCAATAGCTCCTTTGGACCTGGCACTGCAGTAAATGCCAGGACACCAACAATATCTTACTGAGCCCTTGATTCAGTGAGAGACAGATACTTATAGCAACAAAGACATCATTCTGATAGGCTTCATGTTCTGCCAAGGTAAGAATATGGCTTTTAGTGCTGCGGAAGAAAAGCAGCACATATATCACAGGAAGTCTTCTTGAGAGAGACTTAGGTGAATGAGTTGGGCAGGATGGGTGAGTAGATATTAGTTAAGTACAGATACACAGCCAAGGTTTCCCATGAAGAGATTCAAACAAACACATGACAAGAGATATGATGACAAGAGCTAAGAGAGTTGCATCAGCTATGAGACCAAGTTAAAGACACTAGGATCAGTGAGTTTCGAGAATATTGCCTAACACCCCTTCCAGGACCATCACACTAGGAAATTACAGCCAGGAAGCAAACCCCACTGTTATGTCTGCAAAGTCCAAGTTATTATTCTTTAAAGATACTTTGCTCTTTTTTTTCTAATCAGAATTTAATATTTTAAGCTAGGAAAACCATGAGTTTAACCACCGGGGGGAAGAATTACATTGGCCATAAATGTCAAGAATAAAAATATCAGACAGTTAAAGAGGAAACTTAATAAAAACAAAACATCAAAGGGTGGGTGACAGGAAATACTAAAAGAAAAGTAATGAGAACCAAAAGGTAGCATGCATAGTTCTTATTAATTCCTTTTCAATCCTGTCACTGAGAAAGCTTCCATGTTTCTGAGTGCAGCCTCCTCTAACTCACACTGTCTCTTTTCTAACTTCACAGCATGTTTATCCAAATCATAGGAAAGTTTGTGTCCCTAAAATGTGACATCATGTGGAGTCCCTGAACCATTCATGTCTAATTCTGATTTGCACACTGGTGTATGTCACATGTGTACATGGCTCGCCGGCAATCTCCTGATGATTTGTTCACTTCGAGAAACGTCATTCATGGAAGAATTACTGCATGAATGGTCTAGAAAGGAAGAAGTGGCTACTCCTGATCTCTCATGTAGCTGATCTTTTTTAATATCACGTTTTTCCTTCTCTTCCTTTGTGGCTTTTTGCCACTGTAAAAGGCTAGACAAAATAGAAGTAAGATAAAATGTAAACCCCCACCCTTCCAGCAGGATGAGCACAGAAATATGCAGATCTAGCATTTGGAATTGACTTCATTTGATGGCCAGTGGTGGCCAGAGGCTCTTTGACACACCTATACATTCCAGGGCTCAGGAATAGAACAGTGTGAAGTACCTATCTAGCCCATTGCTATTCACGCTGACAGTTTGTTTTTAAGCTATCTCATCATTTTGCTGCACATTTTTATGGGAATATAACACAAAGTTCAAGTAAAAGAGGAATAAAAGTTAATGAACTGTTTATCTCTGTATTTGAGAGATTCATTTGTAAATGGATTTGTTGAAAGTGTTGCATCCACAATAAGAACAGTCTGGCATTAACTAAATATACCACGGGAAAAACACGCCTCAGCCATTTCCACTTTCCAACTTTCTGTTCGTCTTGAAAATGTGTTAATTTCTCTTAATCACCTGGCTTCATTGCTGTTGTAATTTAGTTTTTCTCTGCTTCAGTTCATGAGGCAACATTTTTGTCTCTCGATTTTCTTTCTTAATGAAAGGCTGATCATGTACATTCTGCATTAAAAGTCTCACAAGAAGAATGCAATTCAGCTGTTTCTCTTACAGGCAACAAAAGCAAATAAGAAAACAGTAGATGCAGTGGCAATTTGCAGATTAAAAAAAAATACTATCTGCTTCTTTCACCTGGTCTCCCACATCCACCTCCATTCCCTGCCTCCTGTTTGATAAAAACCAATATCATCTATTCACATGTTATCCACAAGGAGGCTAAGTTTAACTTTTGTTTGCCTTGAAATCAACTTTAGTGACACTGTTTTGGTATCATATAGTACCGCCAATGTGTGCTGCATTATTACACCCTGTCTCTATCTCTCTCACCTACACACTCGTGTGTGCACACGCGCACACACACATTCACACACACACACATAGTTTTCAGAAACAGCTGAGGCTCTGGGTACAAAATACCAGAAAATGTAAATGCAAATATCAATTAACCAATTTGAGAAAAGAATGTTCCCTTGACCACACAGTAAAAAGTTAATCTCATGGCAGCTAGTGATAGCTGTGGCACAGAGTCTGTGTGGTAATTAAGACAATTCCAATAGAATTGCACCACAGGGTATACTGAGTTTTCTTCAAACTCTTGGCTATTTCACCAAGTAGTGATTCTTTTAATAGAAATATCTTGACATATTACAAGAATCTGGTACATATTAAAAATTTGAACACAACACATTTTATGACTGTGTAATACAATTTCCCCTTTTTAAACTATTATTTCACCAAATTCCAAGTGAAAAAAATCAAAGCCTGACAACAAAGAAATCTAAATTCAGATAGAAGCAACATTTGTCGCTCCTTTCTCAAGTAGTTACAGCAGTAAAATGAGTTGTAGGTGTAAATGATCAATATTTCCAATTCCATTCAGAGAGCAGGTGCCTATTTTCTCTTGCATCCTTCCTAGGGGCTCCTTGGCTATGCCAGAAACACTTGTGCCTGTTAGAGAAGGAGCCAAGCTATACATTGACTGCAACAATAAGCTGTCTATGGGAGTATTGTAGTCCCTCGAAGAGATGGCCCTAAATGACACAGTGCAATCGGTTTTCTCAGTGGACATATACTCAAATGGTATATCTGATGTCCACTTTCTCTAAAAGGAGAGAAAACTGAAATGTGAATCTGTGGTTATTGTGACCTGGTTAAGAATCAGAAGGGAACAGGACTGGAAGATTGGTGATATATTCTACGGAAGACTTATTTAAGTGAACCCCTTGGAATGGACATGTGATACATGCTCTGGGTAAAGAATCACCAAAGCTTGTATATAGAGGATGGTTCTTAATGATCACTTGGATGAAAGGACACCTTTTGTGATGCTTAGGTAGACCTAGTGATCCTCTGCTTTTTCAGAGGTTTCATTATCAAAGATACCACAGTGTTTAAAATGAGGAGAATTCATGGGCTGAGTTATGTGGATTCCTTCCCTGCTAGGCAATGTGCTTGGGTGTGTGTGTGTGGGGGGGGGTGGCTATGCACATCCGCAATCTAGTAGTTGGAAGCCAAAGTCTGTGGAGCACCATGATTTAAAATCATTCTGGGGCACATTTGAGGTATTGTCTCAAAAAAAAAAAAAAAAGATGCAATGGGTCAGAGGAAATCCTGAGCAATCAAACTGCCAAGAACAGACCTTGACTTTTGTATTTTTAGTACTGCAAACTCACGTGCTCCCCGGAGCAAAGTTAATCTTTCTGAGTTCCTTCAACCACTGAAGGCTGATGATAGGCACATCACAATGGGGTTGATCCTGGATGTTTACATCATCACTCAGACATCACTCTTAAATGTAAATACCAATTAACCAATTTCAGAAAACAATGTTTCATGGCCACATAATAAAAGGTTAATTGAATGACAAAATGATGTGAGGCCAAGTTTTCTTCTGCAAATCAGTGAAACATCACCTGTTGCTAATGAAGTTTACTGGCCTGGAGGTACAAAAGTAGCCTCCTTCCTAAAATAATAAACTGTTCAATTGACAATCCCTTAAAGAAGTGACAAGAAAATGGTTTTTGGCCTCTGTAGCACTGTCCTATGGAGCATGGCATAAGCTATGAACAGGAAATGAAAAGGTTGTGTTTTTCTCCCATAAAAGTACATGGATCTTGTAAAAAGGGAGAAGGGGTGAGAAAG
The DNA here is from genome assembly GCA_004026965.1 of Petromus typicus. Taxonomy (NCBI): domain Eukaryota; kingdom Metazoa; phylum Chordata; class Mammalia; order Rodentia; family Petromuridae; genus Petromus; species Petromus typicus. The sequence goes on from PVIR01013387.1 coordinate 28,393, forward strand.
AAAAGAAACATTATTCTCTGTATGATTTTATGCCCATTTTCAGACTAAAGTGACTATCACTTCTGGCCAATTGATCATTGGGGAATTGGAAAAAACAAGATTTGAGGGCACATGATGAGGCTATTTTGAGAACAATGTGTTCATAAGATTATTTAAATACTCTTCAAAGGTGTAAGAATAATTTCAGCCCATATGAATCTTGTAAGATGCAGAGATGATCTACCTTTTATTAAGTTTTAAGTATCTTTTCTTTGGTATGAGAATATGAAGTTGTAAATGGGTTGTAGTATGTACAGTTGATATTGCTAAGTAGAAAAATATTTAAAGGAAAGAGTGAAGGGTAAATAATGAGGGGAAAAGGAATGTGGTAGTAATAAAGAAAAAAGGAAAACAAAGCTTGTGTATATAGGGGGCGGGGGATGCAGGGCAAGGGAAAAGGGAAAAAATGAGAAGCTATGTCATATTCTGGTACTAACTTAATGTTGAATGCAATTATCAAGTATATTCACAATGAACCAATAAAGATAATTAAAAAAAAGTTTTAGGTATGCCAAAGTACCCGTAAAGTGCCATAAAAATCCTTGCACTCACTCTCCAAGTTGAGAATTGAAAGTATTCCGTGTACTAATTGAAGGTTCTTTGTTACATGATCGTTACATGATCTCATGACCTTTACTCTCTAATTCCCCTTCCCCAGTAACTACTGTGTTTGTTTATACTACCGTTAATGTTTTCATGTATTCATCACTTTTATGCACATAATCAAACAATATATAACATAAATGTTCATATTTTTATATTTTTTTCAATGAGCACATAGTAGCTAGACCTTCTGAAACTCCACTGGCTTTTGTTTCATAATTTTGTTTATGATTAGAAAAATTACTCTTGTTTAGTTTTCATATACTCATTTTGTTCCAATGAATGAATTGTGTTTAATCATAGTTATTATTTCAATTTGAAATATGATATAGATTATTTCTAATTATCTTTAGTATCATAAATATTCCTGAAAATTTGTTATCTTTCTGTCTTAGTTATCATCTCATTGTTGGGTCAAAATATCTCATATCCAAGAAGAAGAAATACCTATTTTAGCTCACATTTGACAGACAACTTTGTCCAATATGGGCTGGCTCCAAGGTAAGTTGGCGTGGCCAAGGGGTACAGCAGAAGTGATCCACATCCAGGTAGGCAAGAAATAGGAACCAGTGAGCAGCAAGCCTCTGACTCCCTTTGTATTCCATCTAGGTTATAAGGCCTACTTGTTGGTGCCATCCACACCTATGTGGGCTTTCATCTTCAGATACCCCTAGAACTGAACTAAAAACTGATCAGTGGACTAGCCCAGTATCAACACACAAGATCTAGGTACCTATGAAAATGTACATCTATGAGTGTGTGAGGGTCTATAGGAGCATGTAGATACAAGCCATAATGCTGTCTTCTTGTGGATTTCATTTATCAAAGATTTTCTAACTAATAATATTATCTGAATAAAAACTTTTTTAAAAAGACAGAGTCTCACTTTGTAGTTCACGTTGGCACTGATCTCAGCCTGGAACTCATTGCAATACTCCTGCCTCTGCCTATAAGTGCTGGGATTACAGGTGTGAGCCCCCACTCCCAGTACTGTGGTATATGGTACTGATTGCTGTCGGGCATGAGTCTCCACGCCCAGTGTTGTTGTTGTGTGTAGTTACTGTGGATTGAACCGCGCCCTTGTGCTTGCAAGACAGGAGCTGGAACCACTGAACTTTAGTTCCCTGGCCCCAGAACCTTTATTTCTATGCATGAATTTTTATATCATACAACACATTCCAAATATTGACATTACGTATATGTGTGTATATGTACAGTCTGTGTATGTTTAATAAAAAATTTAGTTGAAATAATCTAGGCATGTTTATTGCTTTAGAAATTTTTCAGGTGTTTGAAGCCAACAGTCAAGTAGTCAAGAAGTGTATAACGGGAGTAAAGCCGAGGAGAACAAGAGAAAACTGGAACCTTTAAAGATGAGCTAAAACTCATAAGGATAGTTTATGACCCTCCTCTGTCACTTACGGCCTCCCCCTTATATGACAAGGGCATCTTGCAGGAGAAAGTGGTGGTTAAATCATGAATAAGAAAGCAGTAATTGGGGAAGGTGAAGAGCAGTCTCAGCCAGCTCCAGAATTCTCCCAGACCTCGCTGCTACTGGATATAAACAAGGAAAGCTAGTAGGAAAAACTCACGCCTGCAGTGCAGCATTGCCTTGGGCTCAGCCTCAGCCTTTGGAGCAGAAAATCAGTGTAGTGTATTTTGCATTTATGTATTGCAAATCACACGCAGTACACTCTTACAGCCTCTGGCAGGTGGGGTTTATGGAAGGAGGGCATATCTTGGGCACACTATTCCATGTTTAAATTTTTTAAACAGAATATAATTTTACCAAATTAACCGTACTCTGTGTTTTCTTTTTGGCTCCATTTCTCCTACTGTTGAGATGAGTGTGCAGGTGGTAATTGTCTTTGCAAATCAATGCATGAGTAGAACCTAGTGAAAGACTCATAAGAGTATCAGATGCATAAGAGAAAGGACTCAGAGAACCTGACTTAAAAATGTGAGGAAAAAACTAGGCAAATTTGAGTCTTCTCTTGGGATTGTATGATACAGTTTCAACATGTGAAGGATGCACTATCTAGAGGAGAGTGAAAGAAGGAGCAGTGAAACGATTCCAGCACTGACTGTACTGGGTTTAATTATCTCTTGATTATAAAATGAAGAAGTAAATCTTCCTCTTTGGGAAATTGTTCTTGTAAATAGATTTATGGGTAAGAAATTTTCAGGCTTGATCCTTGCTCTGTAAAACAAAAATACTCACTTTTCACATTTCTTTAAAACTTCCATTAATATTATTAAAATGTCATACAAATTTGTAAGTCAGATTCATTAAATTTGTGCATATATATTTGTACTAATAACACAGATGTGCAAATTTATACATACTATATTTATATCCAATAACTACAGGGTAGCAAGTATTCTGCTACACTAAGAGTTGAAGGTTAATTTAGTGGAAAGGCTTCATTCCTTATTTTATAATCCATTGGATGGTCAGTGTTCCAGGGGAAGTAGTCTTCTTCATTATTTTTGTATATTACACACACACACACACACACACACACACACACACACACACATACACTGATATATCCCCATGGATACACACCTGATATCTGAAATTGGGGAGGAAAGAAGCAGGTATACAACAGTATTTATTGGATGATCTGACCTCTAACAGTTTCAGTTGTTAGAATCAGTATAATAATTTCCTTCTCTGTAGCCTGATTATCAACACTAAAAGTGTTGGGGCTAATTACAGAATCAAAGGGCACTGGTAACCATTTGAATGTACTGAAATCACATTTGAAATTGAAATTGGAGAACATGGACCCTGTACAGACACGACTGTCTCTGAAACATCAGAGACAACATGCATTTCTAGATGTTTGTAGGTGTTCCTATAGACAAAATTAAATTAATCTCTGGTAGAATCATCTTGCTTCATTCAAGCCTTTTAAAATAGAATGAAACAGAAAAATGCATGGTAATGAATTTAAAGTATCAGGAAAGTCAACACTACACTATTTTGTGAATACTGATTTCTACTTATAAAAATGTTTTGTAATGAATAGCTCTAAATTCCCTCATTTTGCCTCCAAAAGCCAATTATGGACAATAAATAACCTGTAGAACAACACTGGGTGAACATTGCCAGAATATATTACATAAAGTGGCATCAACAATGGCAGGCTAATAAAAGGCATATTATGTGTAGAAAAAAATAATTTTACTTCTTAGAAATGGCAGTAAATTTATCGTTGTCAATATATAAATAAATATACTGTTGGCATGAAATCTGTCACATTATCAATAATAGCTGCTACATATCAAGCACCTACTTGGTGTTAAGCAATGTTTCAGCATATATATATATATATATATATATATATATATATATATATACACACACACACACACACACACACACACACACATATATATATGTATATGTATATGTATATGGAGAGAGAGAGAGAGAGAGAGAGAGAATTATCACCAATTTTTACAGGCTCAAAGATAATTATATTTGCCTGCCTGAGCCAATACACTCAAGCTCATGGAGCTCAGTTTTCTTGCCTAACACTACAAAAATAATGACTGGGAAAACTCATATTTACACAGACTCAAGTTGACTCCAAGCATACTCCAGTATGCGCTTCCCGTAACACACTACACTCTTGCTCCTTGATAAACCATTCTGTTTCACTATAGTCCTACCACACAGAGCAGCAGGGATAGTTTCCAGAGCAGTACTAGGATGGGTACAAGAAATTAAATAAGGAAATTTAACAGTTGATGTCTTCTAAACCTTAACCTCCTGTATACTATGTTATTGACATAGGGCACCAAGTAATCCAAAAATGATATCTGTATAGGCAAAAGTAATGCAAGCAAGGGAAATAGTATAACTCCCATTCTACTAAAGATCTGAAACACGAGTTTATGGTCTTTAAAATCAAATAATGAATTCTAGGATCAATGGAGACTAAGTAGGAATAGGTTTTTGAGAGAAATGTAGCTTCTGTCTAAGAGAGACTGAAGGGAGACTGGATAGTGAGCTTCCTACTAAGCCCACTTTTCAAAGGTGTTTCACTGAGCAAATCCATGAGGTGAGACAGGTACAAAGTGAGACAAACTTGTAGAACCACTAGAAAATTTCAAGGTGGCCATGAGGTGCAACAAATCCGTGATCAACCAATAAGATTGCAAGGATAGTTGCCCAGATAATATTGATTAAATGATGATCAAATGGGAAAACAAGTCATGTGTAAGGAAATGGGTAGACTAGGAAACTGATGTGTATTTAGGATATCCAGCACTGTTGTTCCTCTCTAGGAGCAGTGGTTCTTCTTTTCCTTTTATAATGCTAACCAGTGAATATACCTCAATTTTTTCCTACGTTGAGGGCCAAGCTTTGTCTAACTGCTTTATAATAATTTCTAACTAACTTAGCTGTCTGCAGTATTATAACCATGGCACAAACTGAAGCCCATGATGCCAATTTTCTCCCATGTACTACCTGACTCTGACAGACCCAAACTAGATCGGTCAGCTGCCTTCATCACTGGACAGGATGGCTGAGACAAGGCTGTACATGTACTGTGCCAGTTAGACTGCAGGCTGATCTGTGACTCCGGGCTTCAGTAACCCAGATAAGAGGAAAACAGACCACCCTCTCCTCTGAGTGCCAGCATTGTGGCATAGTTAAGATTAGCTGTGATGTTTGATTCTCTACAACTTCCTTTGGCTGCCTCTTTCCCCTGAAATGCAGTTCTATCATCAGAACACCTCTCTCCTTCTCTGGACCTCTGAATTGCATTTGATTTCTCCATATAGATCAGTTTAAACTTAGGACCAAGGCCGATTTTGAAAATTGATATGATTTAGTGACAGAGTGCACAAAGAGACAATAGGTCTAATAAAATTTATGTCAAAGTGTTTCTCTTGTCTCTTCAATTAGAACCACTGCTTGCCTAATGTGCAAATATTAAACTAAATTCTCCCTTTCTACATCTCTCTTTGAGCCCTGGTTTTGTAATTTCATTATCTCAAAGAAATGTAAAATTTCCAGTAAGAATTCTGGAAGAGTGCAAAGTAAAAAGGAAATGCTTGACTTTCCTGTTTGTCAAAAACAAAGCAGAATATTATGATTTTTGTATTAAGTATGTAAACACTTTATAGTTAAAGTAGATTTATTGCCAATACAGTACTAATGAAGAAATGAATGTGAATGTTTGTTGTAAAACTAATAGTTTTCTAATCCCAGGAATTATATCTGCATATTAGACCATTCAACTCTAGACAAACTGTGCACAAGATGCTTTGTTTTCTGATTTTTGAATAGCTAGGAACTTTCATATATGAAAATGTCTTATCAAAATAGTTAACAATGAACAACTATATTAGAATATATTCAAGGTAGTAGGAAACTCAATTTCAAAGTAAACTAAATCAAATTCTATGACACCTCTAAACAGTATATTTGCAGTTCTAAGAAATACACCCAGAATGTATATATTCTTTGCTAAAACATCATCGTAACGAAAGTTCCATGAAGTCTAAGTTATTTCAGAAATGTTAGATCGAAATCAGGTTTACTACATAAGCCATCTTGCCCTCTTTGCATGATATTGGTAACTATATTTGCACATACAGTGAACTTGATATCTTCTTTATGGCTTGTAATTCACCAGGTTGAAATAATTCATTAGAACTTGTCTATCAAAAACCTTATTTTAGTAAGAAGTTACACATTCATAGAAAGACCATTATTTCCTTCCTATTTGCTAAGTACTCTGAGCCAGTATTGCCAGGGTGCCATGTCACCCTTACAGTTTACATTTATAACTTTTTTATTGAATATGAATTTGATACCCTGCTGCTACAGATTGTACTAGACAATTTAGGTGGCAGTAACAAGTGTTCAGATTCTAACCAGAAAATGAGTGTATAATATATTACAGTGTATGTGATTTAGATACAGAATTCACCTAAAAGTCATGTTTTAACAAAATTTGTATCAAAATGTCAAATACAAATATTCCACCATAGGATGAAAAATAATGTAATGAGACCAATGCAAGCAGATTCACAATTTTTGCAGAATGAAGTTCACATTCTGTGGCTTGAAAACCTCCTGTGATCTGGCCCTTGTGTAGCTCCAGAGCCTTATTAAGTGACATTTTGTGTTTCCATAGTGCCAGTTTGCTTTTATCTTGAAAATATTATATTGTTCTCTACCTTTTCTCACTTTATCCCTTCTGATTAGAATATTTTCTCCAAATTTGCATGCCTGATAAATAGTACATTAATTTAAGTGTTGTGACCTAGTTCAGTGTCTGTCATGTTCGGAGTGTCTTGTTCAATTTCCTCAGAGCAGCCCCCTTCAGCTGCATGCAGTGCTTTCTATGAGAGCACATGTGGTGGGCAATGATTGCATTTACAGTGCAGATAGTGTGGGTGGTTTGTGAGGCAGATGAGGAAAGTGGAAAAGGGGTGGTAGATTTGATTAATAGCCACTGTGTGCCTGTGTGGAAATATCACTATGAATACCACTAACGTACAATTTCTATGTGTTAATTAAAACTAAAATAATTATAATGTATCCAATTTGGATGTTCAAGGTTTAATATACTGTTAGTTGAATTAATATTAGTGAAGAATTTTTCTGTGACAAGCACTGTGGCATCTATTATCTCATCAATAACTCTTTGAGGTGCACAGGACATGAATTTTCCTCTTTTCATTTTCTGGACAGAAAAATGGTATTCAGTGCAAAGTGGATGACTTGCTTGTGTTTACATAAAGCATAAAAGGACAACTCAACTTGGGTTCTATTTCTTTCTGGTCTGTGTTTCAGTGTCCTGGTTGCTGGGTCACAGTGATACCTATCATATAATGAATACAATTCCTCTGAACCACTGTGCTTCTTCTCACAACAGAGTCTTCAGTCCTGTGACAAAATTATAGGAAAATAAATAAAACAGTTAATCAGTCCAATTTCATTTCTCCATGCCAGAAAACTATTTCCTAGGAAACCAAATCGGGTAATTTTCTTAAAAATCAAAAGGAACAAATAGATGGTATATTTAGTTAGCAGAAGGTATTCAGTAAGGAAGCTGAAATTGTTCATTAAGTCTTAAAAGAATCCTTCTATTTAACCACCACACAAAACGACTATTACACAATACTCAAACTAGGCTATATTCAGTGGTAAAACCTTCATATCAAAAGCAAATAAATTTAAGTAGAAAATAATTAAATAGGGAATTTTAATAATATTCTAATGTATTTACCTCAAAGTTACTGTGTTCTGAGTAAATGAGCAATTTAACCATCAAATAAAAATAAAGATTGCCTTTTCCTTTGTTCTCCTTTAAAAAAGCACATGGTGTAATATTGAACTTGGCCTAGATAAGCATAACAATGCATTGCTAGAAGATAAGAAATAAATGCAATTATCCAATTGTTTTTTAAAAGGATATATAACCAGGATCTATTTCTCCTGGTGACAGCTTTCTAACACACACAAATATACACTCTAAGCACAGAACATATTCACTCACATGGATAAACTTTCTGTGAAATGTTCAAGACTATTTGCCCCTGACAGTGTGCTTAAGCTACATAGAGTACCATGCCAGGAACACTTACAAAGGCATGAGAGATTTCTGTAATGGGTACAGAAACATATTCCTTTATTGGCATGAACTTATGTGAGGAGGTTGCCTGTGTAAAGGCAGTGTTTAGTGTCCCTTGTCCAGGTTTTCTAGCATGTAGCTAAATTGCTCCGCAAATTCCTTTGTTCTCATTTTATATTTGAAGTTTTATCATTTATTGATATAAACATGGACATTTTTAAATTACTAAACATAAAAATAAAAGATGGCTATAAGGGTTCTGTATGTATTTCTCAACATTTGATTCTACCATGAAATCAAGTTATTTTCTGTTGAGAACTGGAGGAAAATAGTCTTATGATTATGCATGACTCTTTAATCCTAGAAGTAATCTGCATCACATACTAATCCAGTCTCTTGTTCAGAATCCCTACCCACTTAAGGACTGGAAGTCAAGTGCTGCTCTTTGCCAGAAAACTTTTGCGAGAGGCCTTTCCTTCTTTTACACATCCTAACTAAAGTGAATATTTATTCCATTTGCTGAAAGACCAAGTGAGTGCCCCAAGTCAGGGGCAAATACAGTAGGAAGAAACTCAGATTTCATATTTCTCCTTTCCCTATATCCTCTCCTGTCTGCTGTTCTTAGAGGCAGGAAGCCAGATAGGGGATAGAGGATTCACCCTGCCACATTTGCAAGATGGCATTTCAAACTTAATATTATTCTATAGGAAAGCTTTTAATAACACAGACAGGCTAAAGTGTTGATCTCAAGACTAAATGTGTGATAGATTATAATTGGCTGAGAGCAATGGCTGATATTATTAAATCAAAATTTATTTAACAGTGCCCATTGGACATTTTTCCACATATTTATTTGCCATGTATTCCTTTCAGATGGCCATTTTGGGGTTATGACTTTAAATTTGGGAGGTCTGATTTTTTTTAACTGCTTTGTATATTGCAGATGTTAGCTCTTTGATGCAGAAACAGCTGGCAAAATTTTCTTCCCACTCTGTGGGTTGTCTCTTCACTCTGTTGGTGGCTTCTTTTGCTGTGAAAAAGCTTTTTAATAAGATGAGATGGTAGTTGTTGATTCTTTGTAATATTTCCTTTGTGATTCGATTTTTATTTTCATAAAATCTTTGCCTACATTTATATCTTCAAGAGTTCTACCCATTATATCTACCAAAATTTTTGTCTTCTGTTTTAATATTTAATTATTTGATCAATTTCTATTTTAAGTTAATGGATGATGAGAAACATGGTTTAGTTTTAATCTTCAGCATATGGAAAGCCAGTTTTTCCAGCACCATTTATTAAAGAGGCTATCTCTCTTCCAGTGGACATGTTTTGTCTCTTTTTCAAAGGTAAGGTGGCTGAATGTCTTTCGAGGTGTTTCTGCATATGTTAATCTCTTCCATTTATCCTTCGATCTTTTTTTTCCCCAATACCATGCTGTCTTTATCACGGTAGCTTTACAGTATAATTTCAAGTGAGGAATTGTGATGCACTTGGTTTTGCCTTTGTTGTTCAGAATAGTTTTTGCTATTCTAGGTCACTTCTGCTTCCAAAAGAATTTTAGGATGCTCTTCTCTAATTCTGTGAGACATGTGATTGCAATTTTGATCAGGACTCAATTAAATCTGTACAACAGTGTTGAAAGGATGGCCATTTTCATTTAACGATTCTTCTTATCCAAGAAGAAGGGATTTTTTTTTCATTTTCTGATATCTTTTTAATCTCTCTTATTTCTCAGAATACTGTTGTTTTCAATGTAAAGGTCTTTCATTTCCTTTATAACACTGATTCCTAAGTATTTCACTTTTTTCCAGTGCTGTTGTGAATAATGAGGCTTCTCTAATTTCTCTCTCAATGAGTTGGTTACTTGTATGCAGGGATGCTATTGGTTTGAGTGTTGACTATATCAAAGTAGGCTGCTGAATTTGGTCATTAAATCCAGGAGTCATTTGAAGGAGTTCTGGGGATCTGTTATGTAGAGTATCATGTCATCTGCTAATGGTCATTTAATTTATTTCTTTCTGTTTTTTAAAGCCACTGACTAATATTTGCAGAATTGTATTGAACAAAAGAGGTGATAGTCAATATCCTTATCTTGTTCCTGATGTTAGAGTGAGAGTTTTCAGTTTTTGACTGTTTAGTATGATGTTGGCTGGTTTGTCATAGGTGATAAAATATCAGATAGGGATAAAGACTATTGCATTTTTCTGTATGGTTCTTATCAAACATGGCTGTTGGACTTTGTCAATTACTTTTTCTGTGTCTATTGAAATGATAATGTGAACTTTGTCTTTTTTCTGTTGGTATGGTGTAATGCATGCAATGATTTACATATTTTCAACTACGTTTCCATCCTTAGGATGAACGCTACTTGGTGGTGGTGTATTCAAATTAAAATGTCACTGAAATTTCATCTCATCCTGGAAAGAATGGTCATTATGAAAAATTAGCCAAAAAATGCTGGATGAACTGTGGGGAAAAGTGAATCCTACTTCACTGTTGGAAGTGTAGACTGTTGCAACCACTGTGGACATCACTGTGAAGATTCCTCAAAATATTAAAGCTAGAAGTTCACATTGATACAGCTCTTCTCCCTTGTGGTATTTTCCCATAAGAATTAGAAGCATCATAAATAATGATATATTCACAACCATGTTTATAGCAGTATAATTGGTAATAGCTAAATCTTTGAAATAGCCTAACTGCCCATCTACAGATGAATAGATAAAGAGAATATGGTATTTATATGCAGTGGACTATTACACTGCTACGAAGAGGGATAAGTTTGAGATATTTGTAGGTAAATACATGAGACCATCTTGTTTGAAATGAAGCAGACACACATATTTAATATCTCAGAGTTTCTCTGTTTTGAGTATCCAAATGTGTAAATAATCACAGAATGTATAATTAATACTAGAAAATTAGGAGGAAAACTAGAGAGGGAGAAGGGGAAAGGAAAGAAGGGAAAAGAAACTAAAGAATAGAAGAAAAAATGGAACCAAAACTTGTATAAATAATTAGGGGAAAAGGGGTTGAAAGGAGGGAAGAAGAATGGGGATAAAATAAAAATCAAGATGTACCACATACAGTACAAATTCCCTATGATGAACGTGATCATTATGTGTATGTAAAATGCACCAATAAAATGATTTTTTTTTCTGTTACTTAGGATGTAATTTGGGACCTTGTGCTTGTGAAACAGGCACTCAGAACCATGGAACTAAATTGTTGAACCTAAAAATGAGTTTTCTAAAAAATTAAGTATGCGAGGATGATAGATGCCAGTGCTATTCATCTTAAATAATTACAAGAGCTCCTGAAACTAATCAAAGCGGCTAATGATTAAGTGTCATCCCATCTTTAATTTTGCAGCATATAAAAATATAGGCAATGAGCCAATACTCTTCCCTTTATATCTTTCCATTTTCTTCACTGTGAATGAAGCTGATTTCCCTTTTAGTACTTGCCAGAGGCCAGCTAAGACCCTTGATCTGTTGCCTGGAAACGCATATTTCCTCACTTCCTATCTACCCTGAAGAGCTCCTTAGTCTTACAAGATCATGCAGACCAAGTGTGATGGGATGTGAGCATGTGAACTGTTTTCTCAATGCTTGCCAGCGCCACCAGTTCACAGCTCTACAGATGTTCAGATTTAAAGTTAATTCACTGGGTTTTTTGACAGGGAAGCGAGGTAGCAGTGTTTGTGCTGTGGATGTTTCCTCACCGACAGCCGAATGAAGTTCACACTCAAACGTCACCTTTAATTTTCTGCTTTATCAGATACCAGAGACTCTTTGCTATTGTTAATCTCGTCCTAACTGGACCACTGCATAGCCCACACTTCTTATTGTGACACTGATTTTTTAAAAAAATAAAATAAACTGACATCAATGTTTTGCTTAAAATGCTTTAATGACTTCCCACTAAATTCAGGACAAACTACCATATCCAAACTAAGACCGAGAAGGTACATATGATCTGAAGCCTGCCTGCTTCACTAGTAACTGCCATAATAACCTAGAGATGCCTTTACAAAGACGCAGTCTCCCTAGTACATTATCTGCACACATACTCTACGGAAGAAGTCCCAAACACTTGCTGTGTCACCCTCATTCAAGCATTCCTATCATTGATCTCTCATAACCTTCTCTGAAAACCCACTTAATGTAAATTCACTGCTTGGTGTATGGGTTTTAATATTCGCCATGGCCCTGCCAGCTCTGAACTTTGAAATTGAACAAGTTGTGTGCTTTCAAAAAGCAAAGGTAGAGTGAACACAGGGAAGGTAGTAACATTCAAAAGACAAAAAATAAGAAACAGGTGATATATTATGATTCTGGAGGCGGGAATTCTAAAATCAAGGTGCCAGTATGATGGATGGTTCCAGTGAATATTGTTTTAAGTTTCAAATAGCTGACTTTTCATTATAACCTCACATGATTCTCTCCCTCTCTCACTATTGTTTATATATTTTTTCTGTACCATATTATTATCTTTATTGGTACATTAAATATATACATCATGATTGCACTCCATAATGGGGATTTGTACCAGTATAAGACACAACTTAATTCTCATTTTTTCCCATAGCCCTACCCACCCTACCGCCCCCCATATACATAAAATTTGTTTCCTTACTTTTTTGTTACAATCTCAACATTTTCCCCCTTCACCTTATTTACATTGAGCATTTTCTATTTCACAATATATAACATACAATGCTAGAACTCATTTACATCTTTATTTTCTCATACCAGAGAAAAGATGCGATAAGTACCTATCTGTGCCCTATTTATTTCACTTATGAGGATATCCTCAAGGTATGTCCATTTAAGTAGAAATCATTGAAACTTATCATTTTTTATGGCAGAGTAATACTCCATTCTGTAGAAGAACCACAGCTTTATTATCCAGTCTCCAGTTGATGGACACTTGGGTTGTTTCCAAGATGTAGCAATCACAAATTGGGCTGCTATAAACATGGGTGCACATATGTCACTGTGATATGAGTCTTTTAATTCTTCTGTGTATATACTTAGCAGGGCAATGGCTGGGTCAAATGGGACCGTCAATCCTAGCTTTTTGAGGATTCTCCAAACTGATTTCCACAGGGGTTGTATGAGTATACAGTCCCACCAAAAGTGGAGAAGGGTTCCTTCTTCTCCACAGCCTCACCAACATTTGTCGTTGGCTGATTCTGAAATGGCAGCCATTGTATGTGGAGTGAGATGAAATCTCAATGTTGTTTTCATCTGCATCTCTCGAATGACTAATGATGTTGAGCATTTCTTCGTATGCTTCTTAGCTGCTCTTACTTCTTCCTCTGAAAAATATCTGTTCATTTCAGATGCCCATTTTTGAATTGGGTCATTAAATTTGGGTGGGCTGATTTTTTTGAGCTCTTTATATATTCTAGATAGTAGCCCTTTATCTGAGGAACAACTGGTAAAGATTTTTTTCCCACATTGTTGGTTGCCTGTTTGCACTGTTGGTGGTTTCCTTTGCTGTGCAGAAGCTTTTTAAAAGAATGAGGTCCCATTTGTTGATTTCCTCAGCCAATTCCTGTGCTATAGAAGTTTTGTTCATGAAGTCTTTCCCTAAGCCAATGTCTTCAAGGGTTTTACTTAACCTGTTTGGCAGTAGGTTTAGAGTGTCTGTTTTAATATTTAGGTCTCTTATCCACTTTGATTTTAGCTTGGTACACGGTGAAAGAGTTAGATCTAGTTTTAGCCTTTGGCAAGTTAAAACCCAGTTTTTCCAGCACCATTTGTTAAAGAGGCTATCTTTCCTCCATTGAGGATTTTTGGCTCCTTTGTCAAAGATG